>CAUYSK010101879.1:0-11425 GCA_963575035.1 Avahi laniger
TCTGCTGCTGCCGCCGCTCCTGCGGCTCGTGTGGCTGCGGCGGCGGCTGCGGGAAGGGCTGTTGCCAGCAGAAGTGCTGCTGCCAGCAGAGCTGCGGCTGCAAGAGGCAGTGCTGCTGCTAGGCGGGCTGGCTCTGCTCTGGAGCTGTGGGCACCCGTGTTGTTGGTAAGACTTTCCTCCGTTCCACCCTGTCTGCTCCCTGCTCTCTCCCGATTGCTTGGAGTTTATGGCATGTTTCTTCCTGGTTTTCATGCTGTAGTTTAAGTAATTTTTCCCATTTTTAAGGTAGCAGAGGCATCTTGTACAATGTCATCCAAGCACAAAGATGGAAAACCTCTGATTACTCCTCTGCTGGGTGCTGGCTCTGGCGGCCACGGCACTTGGCAGATGCTGCTCGTTCTGTTGTCCTGGGGAAAGCAGGCCTGGCCACCACTTCAGGCAGTTACTCTAGGGCCAGAGTCACTCGATCTGTTGCTGTCCACTGCTTCCTGCCCTACCTGCTCTGTTGTGTGAGATGGATTTCTGTGGATGTTGGGTAGCACAAGCCTTCACAGTTGAATTGTGTCTAAACCAACAGGAACAAATTCCAGGATGTAAGTGCCTCTTGGCTCCTGAATAGCAGCCCACAGCCCTGATCTCAAACCACTGGGATCGAGATGCTCAAAATTTTATCCCAAACGTGTGGTCATTGCTGCTGTACACCAGTGTCCTGTCTGTGAGTACAATGGATTCCTGAGTTCTCCAATGCTTCTTTGTATTTCTCATTATTACACAGCAACTCTCTAAATGTCTAATAAACTATATGAAATTCTCCTTAAAATATTGACTCACAACAGCTTCTTATTTGGTGGTTACCTTGGAGGGTGGATGAATGGGCAGTATTGAGTAGGGAGGAAAGAGACCTCCCTGCATTGCTTGAATTTATTGTGAGTGTGAACTACTCTGTAATGGAAGATCTATGTTAATCAGCATTACAATTTTTAATGTTTTATCTGTTTTGAATATATATTGTGACCCGAAATATTAACATTTTTTTCAAGAAAGACTTCAATAAACTGACAATAATATCTAAGCACACTGACGTGCACACACACACACACACACACGCACAGAGGCACACACAGGAGACTGGACAAAATCTACGTTGGGTATCAGAATTTCTGCCTTTGCTATCCACCTAAATTTCTGTCATTGGGGCCAGATTAAATGAAACATCCATACAGCACAGCACTCCATAGATGCCAAAAAGAGTGAAATATCCTGGAATAACATGGGAGAGTCAAAAAAAGACAAACAGATGTAGCAGAAGAAGAAAGAGTGAGACAGACCTCTATGAACTGAGAAGGAATGATTTGAGAGCTATTAAACATTCGAAAAACAAGGTAGTCTGGGGTGTGTAAATCATTTGTGTAAGCAGAAATTTACCCCCAAAAATTATAACATGAAGTCAAGGGAAAATGGCTATCAGTGAGGCACACACGAGGTGTTGTGTGGAGTGTCTACAGGAAAATTAACAGGGCTTGGGATGGATTCCATGAAGAAAGAAGACCTGACCTGCTGGAAATCCTGCAGGCTTCTGGATGACACAAACATTGTCATGCGTTGTAGTGTTCTGATCACATGGCAGCTGAGAACTAGTAATGCTCCAGAAGCCCTTAACCAGGCAGAGCAGTGCTCCAAATTCCATGTCAGTGGGCCCCGTGTGTCTCTTCAAGCACACACCACAGCTGTGGGGCTGGGCCGAGGGATTCCAGGCAGAAATAGGGGCAGAGACAGTGTGACAGTGCTGCCTTCCCTGCTGTGTGGGGTGCAGATGTCTCTGATCTCCAATTGGCGAAAGACCACAATGTCTCAGGGTCCCCATGAGCTTAAGTGAAGCAATTTGGGGGAAAAATCAGTGGATTATTATATTCAAGTTAGCTCAATCTATAGGCTTTATTAAATAATTCTCTCTAACCTTATTCTGTGCAGGCTTTCAGAGTCTTACAGACCCTGGCCAGAACGTCTTCTCTGTTCAGGGAAGTAGACCACATCTACGACCATCGCTTGGCTTCCCAAGGAAACACAGATGAGATTCCAAAATATATGGTCACAGCAGAAGTGAGGAGTGTTCCGGAATGCATGCTATGAATAGTAAAAGCACTTCCCCAAACATCGGGAGGTGCCACACCTAGACACCAACAGCTGCCTCTATCTCTTTCCTGAGTCCACCTGTTGTCACTTCAGATTATGGAAATTGACATGGAACATTAGAAGAGAAAAATGGGAAAAATAGGGTGGTTTTTCCCTCCTGTACATTTTTTTTTCTGAATTGAAAATAACATAAGTTCCTTGTAAACAATTTTAAAATACATAAAAATATAAAAGAGAAAATAGCATCGATAATAAACACTTTTACCATTCTGTTGTATTTCTTTCCATCATTTTCCTAGGCTTTATTTTTTCCCAATATTTTTATTTTGGAAAATCTCAACCCCCCAGGAAAGTTGCAAGTATATTACAATAAGATCCTGTATACCATTTATTTAAATTTACCAGAGGTTAGCATTTTGCTATACGCTCTGTTTTAGTTGGCTACTCCTGTGTCAGGCACGATGAATGACTTGCAGGGTGTCTGGCTCCAGACCTGGGCTCTTACCCTCATCCGTGGAAGGGGATTCTGTGTTGCCCTCAAAGCGAATGAGGAAGCACTTGGTGTAGTGATGAGGGAGTATCTCCAGGTTATGTTATGTGAACCAAGCAAGGTATGAAACCTTTTTCTCCCCATTTAAGTTGCAGAAATGACACTTTATCCCTAAAATGTTTAGCATGCACCTCCCAAAAGGGATACTGTCCTTCAGACTACAATAAAATGATCACATTCAAGAAATTTAAAAGTGACACATGTTATTACCTAATATACAACCAATCTTAAACTTCCCTAATTATCCCAAGAATGTCCTATAGTTTACATCCGCACTTTGAATAATTTTTCATCTTGGGTTCAATCACAAATGCGTTTTTAAGTAGGTTTTGATGTAGGATGGTCCTCCAATATTTTATTTTTGACAAGTTATTTTGCAAAATAACTCTCAATATGGATTTGTCTTGTTGTTTCCTCATGGTCAGATCCTGCCTGAATATTTTTGCAGGAATATTACATAGTCAATGGGTTTTTCTCAGTGTATAACATCAAAAAGTGTGTGATGTCAGTTTATCCCATTATTGGTGATGTTAAATTTGATCACGCAATTTACATGATGCCCACCAAATGTCTCCGTTGCTAATCTACTCTTTTTTCCTTTTAATTAATATCCCAGTATTTCCTGTACATTTATATGACATGATTAAAAGTACTGTAAATATATAATTTTGTATTCTGATTTTAACTTAACATTAACTAATGTAAAGTTACCCTTATTTATCAAATATTTGCTTTTTAGAAACTGTTTTTAATGACCACATAATAGCCAATTATGTGCATAAGTTCTGCAATTATCTTATATCCACCACTGAGATATCTAAGCTTAGACATTTAGCTAACCATTTGGAAAAATAAACTTGGACACAAATCACCAAAAAAAAAAAAAAGACAAAATGCGTTTTTTTCTTATTTCAAAGTTATTATAGTCTTCTGTTTCCAAAAATAGTATAGAGAGGTCTCACTCTTAATCCAGCTTCCCCCAGTGGTAACATCTTACACAACTATGGCACAATATAAGATGACTTTTTTTAAGTAAAACCCTTGCATCACATCAAATCCCCATAAGTTCCAGATGGGTTGAGTATTGAAATATAAAAAATAAAACCATAAGGGTAGTATAAAAATATGGGAGAATACTTCTATATTTCTGGGCTGTGGAACACCTTGCTTAATATGGGACCAAAACCAAAAATCGTAAAGGACAAAATTGATAGATATAACTTATAAAATGTTTAAACTTATGACAAAAACACAAAGCTTCAAAATTTCTAAAATGGGGAGAAATATATATATTCATAGGACGAAAGATTAGTATCTTCATATGTAAAGAGAGTTTATAAATCCATATGTGGAAAAATGTACAAAGGACAGAATTGGGTATTTTTAAAAGAAACATAAACCAGAGTTCCTTGAAAAATGGATGATTCCGGTTTGGGGCATAAAATGCACAAGATGAGCCTTGAATGTCTTGTCAGACCAGAAAACAAAGAAGCTACCAATAAGTAATGGGGTCATATCAACAGGACAATTTAAGCATCAAAAAGAATAATAGCTACAATGAACTGAAACACATAAAATATTTTTTAAATCTATGAGTTCTAAATAATAGCAAATTTTTTTAAAAAAAATTCTCACTAGTCATCTTTAGAAAATGCTGGAAAATTAACATATTATTTTGAAATTGACTTTTAAAAATGACAGGAGGAGAATCAGGCATTTATCCTGCCTTTCCCGAATAAACTATACCTCTGAGTAAGCAAAGAGTTGAGGAGGGGACATTTCTCTCTGTCGAAGTATTCCAGCTAATAAATGAGGAAAAAAATAGAATTTCAACTGCCGTTTGCAAGCCTAATGAATTAATGAATGTAGGCAATGACTACCAGTGGATGCCAATATCACATTAGAAAGATAAATAGAATTATGTGCCTCCTATTGGAAGAACCCAACACCACCCATGAAGCATTCTTGTCCAAAAACAGAAACTGAATTATAGTAAGCCTCTAGATCTAATTTCCAACTTATTGGAAATACAAGGTGTTAAATGCAATTGTCAAAATCCAAAATTTGACCATGAAAAACTCTACAGAAAGAACAAAGTTGAAGGATAGTGAAAGACAGAGAGAGATGGAAGGGGAACTACAGTTAACAGAGAATTTAAGAGATATTTCTAGCAATTGCAATGACATACAGACCTTAGAATCCGAACTCAAACAAGGTAACTTTTTAAAATGAGTTAATTGAGGAAATTTAAGCATGATTAATTATTAAAAGATATTAAAAATACTCTTAATTTTTAGGCATGACAGTGGTATTGTGGTCATATTTTAATTTAAGTCCTTATCTTTTTTATATATGAACTAAAATATGTGTATCTCAGAAATTTTGCTTCAAAATAATTGGTCAAGAATTAATCATTGTTGAAGTTTTATACATGGGAGCTTATTACATATGTTTAAAGTTTTTTCTCAATACAAAATTTAAAAATATAAAAGATCAATGAATACTGTATAATTAGAAATAGATTACTACTAATAAAAAATGTTAATTTTTTACCTGCTGTATTAACAAAATATTATTTTAATCACATTCAGTGTTAGTCACACAGTATAAAGCAAGAATTGTACACTCTGGGTGGGAATAACTGATATGAATTTTATAGAAGGCAATTTGGTAACTTTTATCACTATTCAAAGCATTTGATCTAGTAATTTGACCTCTAGAAACTTGCTTTAAGGAAATACTCAGAGGAGAAAAAATATATAACATACAGCTAATATAAGAGCTCTTATTTTGTGCCAAACACTAATTAATTAACCTGCATAATAACTCTATGAGTTAGGTATTATTATTATTATTATTTCTATTTTAGGAAAAGGACACCAGAGAGGTTAAGTCATTGCACAAATTTGTAAGAATTGGATCTGGAACTTAAACCTTGTAACTCTGACCCTATGCCTGAGTGTATTGTTTGGGCATTCATTACAACAATATTTATAAAAATAAAATATAAGAAATAACCTAAAGGTCCATGTATAGGGGTTTGGCCCAATAAATTGTGTTCCATACAATTGATAGTTATCATATAAGCATCCAGCATATTTATTTTCAGACATACAGTGTGTGTACATATAGGCGTACCACGCTAATTGTCCCCCATAAAATAGCTGTGCAGTATATTCCAAACAAGGACAAACTGTAGTGACATACTACCCTTTAGGTCACCCAAATGTCCAGGCCTCTGATTAGAGTAGGGTCACATTTCCATTAAATTCCCCAGTGATTGTGGCTGGATCCACCCTTAGCTTTTGCTGGAATTCTATCCCTCTGTTGGTCACTGCTGCGCCATGTATCCTCCTACCTCAGCTTGTCCCGAGCATTCCCTGGGGTATTGGTCACATACCCAGACACAGCACCGCCTAACTCACTGCATCCTACACTACTCCACATTCATCCACTTCTGGCTTCTTCATCAGCTGAGCAAACTCTACTGGTGTCCACTACTTTTATGCCATTCAAGCTAAGCTCCTTTTCTCCACCCTCTTCCAACGGTGAAGCACGGTCTTCCTTTAATTCTCCACAACCTTTCAGATCCCAGATTATAACTGGTGGCACATCTCTACCCAAGGTTCAAAGACAACAGAGAGTAATTTAAAATCATGGTCAAATACAGCCTCTGGGTGCCTCTTGGGAGGGCTCAGACGTTTGTCCCACACTGCCTGCCAGGTAGCACCCGCCAGCTCCCTCCTACTCGGGAAAGCCCTCAAGCATCTTTGCTGCCCTTGGAGTTGAGCCAGGAACACAATTAAACTGCAATGAAAGGAGGAGGATTCCCCCAACCCCGACAGGGCCTCACCTATGTCCTGTTCCCAGATCTGCCTCAGCTTCAGGTGATGGACAGTTGGAATATCTGCTCCCTTCAGGGTGAATTTCACCTTACTCCTACCCACATAGGAGTAAGCTTGCCCTCTATCCAAGTTCATAGCTGGACAATTAGTTCAGGACCCAATAAACCCAACATCGGTACCTCCTTACACTGGAGTATTTCAAGTATCTGTGTGTGGAATATGAATATTATATCTTTGTTGAAATGCGTCAAACTCTGTCCTGTTCATTTTTGTGGTCCCTCCTTCAGCTGGGAGTTAAAATAGAACTAGGGCATCTTTTGTAGAGACCAAAGGTGAGTACTCCAAACCACTGTGAGCATCAGTTTGAACAAGAGCACATACCACACCCCTCCTAAGAAAGGAGCCACCTGAGTCTATGCAGAGAAAAGAAACACATCTACCCAAACAGCTCCTTATCAAAACAGCAGAAATAAATTTGAAATGGACATGACCGAATAGAACCTCTGTGTCTATCTCTGTGTGAACAAGCGGCAGATGCTTGTCCACCTGCACTCCCAAATCAAAGGAGCAGTACCTTGGAAGTAATTGGTGTTTCCACATCTAAGGCAGAACACTGCTTTAAACTTTTATATGAAACCTCACCCACTCTCACCAAGGCTTTACACATGACACAATTATAAGAGGGAAGACATTTGACAACTTAAGCTTTACATGTTAAAAACTGAACTCTTGATCTTACCATTAGCAACCTCTACCCCTCCACCCCAAAAAGGTACATGCTTTTCCTGCAGACATGCCTTTTCCAGTTAATCTCAGTTAATAGAAACTCTATCCTTTTGGCTACATGGATCAAAAAGACATTGGTGCCACCTTGGTTTCTTCTTGTTTTTTTTTTTTCTTTTTTTCCATGCCCTAAACTGGATTTATCAGCAAATCCATTTGTTACTTGAACCTGACCCTCTGATCACCTGCATTCCTGCCCAGCAGGTCTAGCCCCCATCAGTCCCATAGGCAAGAGCTTCCTCTAGCAGGTCCCATCCCAGCCCTTCTCACGGTCAATTCTCAAGGTACTGTTCAGAGTAATCCTTTTACCATGGAAGGCAGGTGATTCCTTTACAGCTTCCTGTCTTCACTCACAGTCAAAGCTGAAGTTTACAATGATCTCCATGAAATGCAGTGCCCCCATGACCTTACTTAACTCTGTACTCCTAGCACACCCATTCAGCTGGTGGTAGGTGAACTGCCTTCTCACTGTGCCCTTCCCACCTTCTAGAATGCTCTTGTCCAAGATAACTGGACAGTTCACTCTCTGATACCTTGCAGTCTTCGCTCCAATGTCATGTTCTACCTGAGTCCTATTTGGACTCCCCAATTTAAAACTGAAATCCCACCTACCCTTCCTACAATCCCAATCTGTCATACTCTGCTTTATTTTTTTTTTTCATAACACTCCATTTTAACATACTTTATTTTTTTAAGGGGCACAGAAAACAATGGACCACACTATCTTTGGTTCATAAAACACTCTAAGCATAGCCATCTTTACTTAATTCACTAATTATTTTAATAACATCACAGTCCAGGACCTTGACAATTTGGTCTAACCATAAAGTTCCTCATCACCAAACCTGTCCTCCTGCCTCCCTGCACCCAAGATAGTCCTTACCCTAAAGCTTGTGTTCATCATTCCTTTGCATTTCTTTGAATGTGGTTCTACAACATCTATACACATTCCTTTCCGTGAATATGCTCTAATCCGTTTATCCATCTACTCTCCAGGTGGTGGGAATTCCTATTATTTCCAAGTATTTTCCATTTTTGACAGTGCTGCTAGGAGCATTCTTGTTTGCATCTTCTGGAGCACATGTGTAAGAATTTATACACACTTAGGAGTATAATTCCTGAGTCTTGTGAAAATAAATGAAAACTAATCAGATGAGTACAGGCAAAGCTATTTTATGCAATGTTTGCCAGAGGAATGGAGTCAACCATCATCGATCGCTTTTGGCAGACACTCAAATGCAGTCAAAGGAGTAGGAAAGCTTCATAGTGGGGAAAAAGGAAGGCTTCAGTTGTGCCTGGATTGGAGGCTGTCGTCATGGGGAAGCTCACTATAGAAGGGCTAACTAGAAAGGGAGCGTTCTACGTGATTGGTTAAGGGTACATATTTGGCTTTCTCTGGTTGGTCCTAAGTTGGAAAGGGAACAAGAATTAAAGATGCTATCAGTTATCAATTGAGTCCTGCCCATTTGGGGCCAGTTGTCATCATTCAGCTTCCTGGACTGTTTGTAAGAGATAGTAGTCTGACTTCCTGCATGTCTGACTTTCACAATCGATAGCAGGCTGCCTGCCTAGGCTGGTTGTGATAATGGATTGGTTTCCTAGGATGATTGCTGCGGACTATAGGTCAGAGATCTATTTTTATATTTGATCTAACCATGGCCCATTTGGATATTCAGTCTCCAGTCTCTAACATGCTATATAGTGTCCTTATTTAGTACGTGTACTGTCTTTGGTGATTAGGTTATTAGTTCTATGAGTGCAGACATTTGTATCTGTTTTGTTGTTGAAGTATTCTTGGTGGCTAGAACAGTGCCCAACACATTATAGATTCTCCATAAATACTGTGAAATGAGCAAATATAATGTACCTATGAAAATATGCTCCTGATGTATATTTTTGATTTTTATGTTAGCCTTACAAATAAAGACTTACCACTGAGATCCAATCCTCCTCCATTAGAGCAGACATGGTCCTGGCCTTGCTCATTTCTGTGTATTCTACTGTGCCCACCACAGTGTCTGACACAAAGTTTGCAATTGCCAGATATATGTTGAAGCAAATTCATCTACTGTATGCTATTATCTGGTTCATTTGATGCACATATTAAGGCTGAAACTGGCAGACAATAACAAGTGAAAACCTGCAGAGTCAACACTGTAGCTCCTTGTCCTCTAGGCCTGTCTTGGGCCAGGTAGGAAGCACCCATTTTCCTTGAGCTTTGTGGAACCCTGGCAAGAGCCTGTCTTCAGAAACATCCTTGGATTATTATTTGATACATACTCTGAACTTGCCCCCTCCTGCAGCTTCTCCTGCAGTTCTCTTCACTGCAGTATTTCCGAAACATCTGCTCTCTGGAGTACTTCCAAGAATGGAAGAGAGAGAGGAGAGGAGATGTCCTTCAGGTCTCAGGGTCAGGAGTAAGAGCCAGTGGAAGTAAATCACCTTTCTTGGCCCAGGCCAGCTGCCAGCCCCATGGAGAATTCTTCTGCCACTTTTTCCATCTCTCACTTTTGACAGGGAACAGAGTTAGGTACAAAATTCTGATGGTAACTCATTAAAAAGGGTTCTGCATTCAGAAGAAGGGTTTATCAACATCATACATGTATGTGATTTCACTTTCAGAAAACTCAGAGATGTGGCATGAAAGCCACCCCTGGTGACCTCTTTGTTTGTATGTTCTTATAGTATTCTTACTTGTGATAGAATGTAATCAAAGTGGATAAAGTGTTTTAGTAACTCACAACTGTTACTAATAGATTTATTCAAATATTATCACACTAGTATTTGGTGACCATAATCTGACAGAGAGATAATTAACTAGTACTGGTGAAGGAATTTTTAAAAATCTCATTAAACTATAATCAAATTTTAGTCTGCTAATAGAACCAAACTAAAATAATCAAAATCTATGTAGCGACACATTGCTTTAGCTGTTGGATTTCATCTGGCTATAGACACTGAGATTAAAATCTATTAGACAAGTTGATTCCAAGGGTAGAGAGAAAGTGGTGAAGTAAGAGCCCATTGACACAGTGTTCTGGATCCTTTTTCTCACTTATGTAAGAGGACAGTGGAAGCCACCAAATCTTTACCACTCTGTGAAAAGGTATCAGGGACAGATTATTCATAATTATTCTACGCCCATCTCAAACAAACATCAGGGGTCAAACTCACTTTTCTAGATTTAGTTGCACCGTTCCGTTACACACGTTTGAATAACAAAAGAGAGAAGGAGATATTGATGAGTCTTTGATGCCAATTTTATGTGGTTTATTGGGAAAAGATTGTCTTAGGTTTATAGAAACAGAAAATAGGATCAGAGACACAGGATGCACAAGCGGCAGAAGTGGGAAAAGAAATGTAAACAAACATTTCAACAGTAAAATCTCAAGAAATCATAGCATTAAAAATCATCACTCTATTTTGTTGAGCTCGTACTCTGATGGGTGATTGATAGAGAAGGTTTGCGTTGGTGCTTTTCATTTTGAGGCAGAATCTCAGAGACCCGGGGACACAGATGAAACATCTTCTGACTTATAAATCAAAGAGGAATGGCAGGAGGAAAGAAAATCTTACCAGTTGGACTGTTACCTGAAGCACCTTCACAGAGCCTGGGCCTTCTAGCAGCAGCACTGCTTCTTGCAGCCGCAGCTCTGCTGGCAGCGGCACTTCTGCTGGCAACAGCCCGTCCCGCAGCCGCCGCCGCAGCCACACGAGCCGCAGGAGCGGCGGCAGCAGCAGATCACGGGCGTGCTGCAGCACCCCCCGCAGCAGCCGCGGCAGCGGGGGAAGCATCTGGAGCAGCAGCCCACCCGGTAGCAGCTGCAGCTGGAGCGGCCGCCGCAGCCACCGCCGCAGCCGCCACCGCAGCCACCACCGCAGCCACCACCGCAGCCACCACCGCAGCCACCACCGCAGCCACCACAGCCACAGCAACCCATGGTGTCAGTAGAGAGGACTCAGGTGAAGTGAGAAGGGAGGACTCAGGAGAGGTGAGGGAGGTCTGATGCCTCCTCCTGCTGGGGGAGGCCCTTATATACCAACTCCAACAAGCCTGGCCCAGAATAGACGGCCCATTCCTTGTTATTGTTTATCCCAATTCCCATAAAAGATC
>CAUYSK010101880.1:0-67744 GCA_963575035.1 Avahi laniger
ACACTCTCACACAGACTCTCACAGTCAATCTAAAGCACACACACGCTTGCACACACACACACACACTCACACGCACACACACTCACACACACGCACTCACACGCGTGCACACACACACTCACACACACGCACACACACGCACTCCCACTCGTGCACACACACACACACACACACTCACACACACGCACGCCCACGCGTGCACACACACACACACACACACACGCACACACACGCACGCCCACGCGTACACACACACACACACACACACGCACACACACGCACACACGCACGCCCACGCGTGCGCACACACACACGCACGCCCACGCGTGTGCGCACACACACACACACACACACAGTGCTTTTTTCTCCTGTCCCAGGAATTTCATCTTCCTGCTGCAGAGGTGGCCGGCCCCGCGTTCCCGCGCAAGCCCTGATGAACTCAGGAGCGCGAGCAGCCAGCGCTGGATGACAGGTTTCCAGAGGGGGCAGCTGGCAACCGGCTCCCGGTGCCGCCTCTGAAGCTGATTCTCGAATCTGCTCTTTTGTCCCTAAATTGTCTCCCTTTACGAATGCCTCCCGGCTTATTTCAGTTTTCCAGATTTATCTTCCGCCTGTTTCTCTTCACAGCATTCGCACTCTCTGTGGACAGAATAACCAGGAAGACGACAGAACTGTCGCCAGGTCTAAATAGGAAGCAAGTTAAAGATGGCACCGCGCCACAGGAAGGGGGTTCTGACCGCTGCAGAAGAGGGAATAAGAAATCACTACTTAAAACTGTGGTCGGGTGATAAGGAATAGTAACACCAAGAGAAAAACAACCATTATGACAGCCCGAAGCTCAGGTGTATTATTTCTGATTTATGTGCACTTCCGGGTGGGGAGTCAGGGGGCCGGGGGGTCACAGGGTGGCCGGGTGTAACACCCTAAAGTCGTATAGGTACCTGGAGAGATTCTCCAGCTGTTTGTACTTAGAGGAAAGTAAAGCGGCTTGGAAGTGGGAGGAGTCAGCTCAAATGTCTATTTCCACCACCCCTGTATACATTGAGCCACCAAGACACATCGGTTCTCTTCTCACGTCACTCAGTACAGTGTCACGGTTAAGCATGTGATTCAGGAGCCAGACTACCTGCGTTCAAAGCCTGACTCTGACACTTACGAGCCAGGTGACCTTGAGTAGATCTTACCTATGTCTCATTTCCTCCTATCTAGAACAATGATAATAATGATATCCACCTCACTGGATACTAATGACGAAATAGTGCCAACCTCATGGGATGGTTGAAAAGACTGAGGGAATTAATCCGTGTGAAGTGCCTACAGTAGCAGGCACAGTATAAGCACCATGTAAGTGCCCGCTGTCACTACTCTCAACGTCACTACCTGTTCTGACGTCTTCCTGAATTGTCTCCCGTGCCCTGGCCTCACTACGAGAATGCAGTGGTGTACAGTGCGGGTGGGGGATGGAGCCTCTCTTTCCTGGCAATGTCTGGAGACAGTTTTGGTTGTCACAACTGGCAAGTGGGGTGCGACCTGTCTGCAGTGGGGAAGGTCAGAACATTGCTAAACACCCCACCATACCCCACAAGAAATCGTGGGACACAAAATGTCAACAGTGCGGAAGTTGAGAAACCGGGATCTAATGCAGGGGCCATCAGACTTTTTCAGCACAAGACCTTTGTAAATGTCTTTGGCATTGCAGGCCACACGGTCTCTGTCGCAAGCGCATGACTCTGCCTTTGTACCATGAAAACAGCCATGGACAGTATGTAAACGAAAGAATATTTCTGTGTTCCAATAAAACTTTATTTACAAAGGTGGCCAGCCAGATTTGGCCTGAGGTCAGCAGCTAGCAGGTCCCCATGTCATGCCTGTGGTGCCTTCCTGTAATACACCTTCATCATCCCTCCTCTGTTCAAAATACACTCTATAGCTTCCCCTTTCCTTCTAGCTAAAATCCGAGCTGCTTGTTTGGAATTCAAAGTCTTCTGGCCACTGCCTGTCTTTCTACCCCTATTCTCTCTGCCCTTATCAGAATCCGCTGCCCCCCCGCACCCACCATTCCTGAATAAGCCGCGTGCGTTTCTTCCTCCTCCCCTTGTGCTCTGCCCATAGCGACAGCCTCTCATTCCCAGGTGCTTTGCGTCTTCCCTTTCCTGCCTCCCTCCCTTTGAACAAGTGTGAGTGCCGTCAGGGAGCTGGTACACAGCGTTAAAGGCTATGGATTGACCTAGAGTAAGGCAATAGCTTTGGGAATAGGAAGAAGCAGCCAGGTTTAAGAGACATTTCTGAGGTGAACAAAGAGGATCTGGATGTGTGTGAACACGATAGAGGGGTGGGTAATTGTGGGGCGATTACGGAGCGTGAGCCCGGAGTTTCTCATTCGGGAGACTGAGCGGCTGCTGACGCTGTTCACGAGGCCGAGAGTGAGGGGAGTTGGAGCAGGCATCAGGCTGGGAGGAGGGCTCGTTTTCAGTTCTGGACAAGTTAATCTGAGGAAATCTATGAACAAATATCCAGAAGGAAGTTGGAAATGGAGGCCTGAAACCAAGAAAAGAGATTAGGACTGGAGATAAAGATCTGGAACACACAAACGTATAGATCTCGGTCAAGGGATTATGATCTCCGGGAGAGGGGAGATCACCAGGGAAAATGCGTAGTATTAGCAGAAGGGAGCCAACGACCCTGCCAAAACCTCCAGGAAGAGGTAGGGATTGCAGAGGATGCTACTGAAAAAAAATGTTCCTTTCAGATCTTCAAATGTTTGGACTTTGTCCAGGTCAGTTTTATTGTGGGAAAAGCTGAAGGCCAAGGTCTCACTTAAGGTTGTTTGCAAATTAATGGACATCAGGAAAAAAATAAGCTTTTATCCCTTGCTAGAGTAACAAAGCAATTTCCAAATGAATTTCTGACTCCTTCAAAAGAACTTGGCTCTGGGTCCCACCCTACATGCTACCCAAAACTAAATGTGTTTCAGAGTTTCCAACTGATATTAATTCTAGCCTTGGATGTGACACTCAGAAGCAGCATTTGTTCCTTGAAGGCGGCTAAGAGATACAAATCCTTTTGCCTCTCTTCACTCTTCAAAGGTATTTTGGTTTAAGATCTTGGAGGTTTTTCAGAGGTGCATTTAATAATTTTATATATATCCATATGCCTGGCATCTAGTACCAGGTCATGTCTACAAGTTGAGGGGCAAGAGGCCTCACTCACGGATGAAAGAAAACAAGATTCAGAACTAAGATGCACAGCGCAGATGCAAATGAATATTTGTATAAATACATACCTTCTTCTGTCTGTTCAAATGAGACTAAAATAATTGATTTCATGTGTCAGAAACACTGGCTGTGCTAGTCACTCTTTTGTTAGAACCAAAGGCTTTGAACAATGGGATTAGCATCAAGACTAAAGGTATGAACTGTCTACAATTATCCAGGCTGACACTTCACCAATGGAGAGGTCTTAAATACCTAATGGTTTCAAACCCAGAAGTCCAAAGGGGAACTCCCCAACTTTGAGTTTGCCCTGACTCTCTATGGAATTGGATTTGGGAAAATAAAATAGCTTTGCCACTGTATTACCTACACAGGGTTATAAGTGTGATGGGGGAAGAATTCTATGACAAGATGATTCATTCTGGTGTTTGGGATTTGTGTTAACTTCTGATTGACTCCAGGTTTAGGTATTCAACTTATTC
Source organism: Avahi laniger (assembly GCA_963575035.1). Taxonomy (NCBI): domain Eukaryota; kingdom Metazoa; phylum Chordata; class Mammalia; order Primates; family Indriidae; genus Avahi; species Avahi laniger. Next base: position 3,695 of record CAUYSK010101880.1, read on the forward strand.
TTGTTTAGCAACTTTTTATCCCGCCATCAAAGGCATTAGATCTAATCACTGCCATTTTCTTTAGAGAACAGTTACTTCTCCAAGGAGATATATTTCCTCCTTCCAGTGGCGGGAAAAGAGCCAATTAGCCTTCATCCTGCAGAAGTACAATGGCCGAACAAACAAAAAATAAACCTAGCAACCCCACTAAACTCTTGCATTCGTATCCTTAGAGAAGTGAAATAGAGAAAGATGATGTCAGCTCCTTTGGGTCTCAGAGGTTCACTTTATTTTTTTAATCAAGAGTATGCGTGGCCCCCTTTATCCAGTTCATTTCTTCTCCCTCCCTACAGAGCACTGGGAGAGGAGGAAGAAGAGAAAAGAAAAGAAGGAGTTAGCCAGGACCACGATTTTTGCCCCTAATGGGTGAATAATGGCTCTCTCCAGGAAGATGGAGACGATGGGCTACACTAGGAAACATTTCACAATGCGGGGCCTCGGTATCAAGTTGAGTCAAACCCAGTCCAGCACAGCAGTCTCCCACCTCCCAACTGTTTCTGCTCTGCTCCAAGCGAAGCCCCAATTATACCAGCCTGAATGCTTCTCCTAAGACTACTGCTCTTGTCTGCCCTCCTGCCCCCATCGTGAGCTCCCTCCGGCTTGGAAAAGGAGTTTTGACTGTGAGTGGATGTGAGCCTCCTCCCCTCCTTCGGCTTTCATGAGCTGCCTCTCTTTTCTCCAGTTTCCTTTATTAAAAATGCTAATGCTACCATTTTCTGCCTGGATTTCCAACAAATGCAGTCAAAAGGAGCTGAGGATGGGAGGGAACGTGAGAGCCGAGATGATCTGAAGCAAGGAGCAGCTTTTTATCTGGCTGTCCCTCAACTGACGCTCACAGCCCAGAAAGCAGCGAAAGCACAGCAGGGGTGGGGGTGGGTGGGAGAAGAGGCTGGATTTTTTTTTTCCTTTTTAAAATTAAAACCCCTAAAAAGAGAAAATGCTGTCCTTGTAACTTTGGCAGGGACTTTCAGCTTTTGTTCTCTTTGTCAGAGTGGCAAATTTCATCTTCTATTTTGGAAGAAGAGAGAGGAAGCGCGATGGCCTGGAAACCTGGGATACGCCAGGTACTGGGGAAAGACGAGGAGGAAGGTGAGGAGGAAGATGAGGATGCGGGAGAATGAGCGGAGGGGAAACAAGGAAACCAAGAGTGAGTGGGAGGCAGTGGTGGCAGAAAGAAGTAAGAGGGAAAAAGAAAAATGGAAAGAAGAGGCTAAATGGACATAAACGGATAGCAAAGGAAAATGCAGAAAGCATGAAGAACACAGTACGACAAAAGGGAAAATACGGCCGTAAAGGAACCGTGAAAATTGCAAACAGGCAATTGCCCTGGGGTCACTGCAAGCTCCCCTTGGGCACGTCCCACACTGCCTTTGCCAATTCCGCCTTACACCAACCAGGCGATGCCCGGCCTTCCGCTGTTCCAGCCCCGCCACTCCCATCTAGTAAATATCAGCACCATATTAGCAGCCGAATTTTCTTTCTTCTTATCCCATTTCCTGGTTATATCCCCCAAATAACTTCCCTGCCTTGTCCTGTGACGTTTCTATCATTTAGATATCAAAGAATGATGGCCACATCTCATGTCAGCGTGCTTAACCCAAAGCAGACATTGCGTGTTTGTTCTTTTCATCTCTCCCTGCAAGCCAATCCCTTTGCCCCATAATTAGTGTTGGTGCTCCTCCCCAAAAGTCCCTCAATTTTTTGTGCTTCGGGTAATAAAACACGTTCAGTATTTGACCATGAAGATTGGAGAGCCATAAGGGGTGGCTGTCCGAAGCTGGGAAGAAAGAGAAGTACAGTGGAGAGGCCATAATGGGGAGACCTGATCCCTAGATAATTCAGCACTAATCAGGTGTGTGACCGGGAGAGAGTGTGAGTCTGGCTGGATTACTGCCGAAGCCTGTTTTAGTTCCGACAGTCAAAGACCCAATCTTCATTAACTCTGCAGCAGAACAGTGTTTTGGAGGAATAGGTTTAAGAGTCTGACAGTCTGAGGCTCAAATCTTGGCTCTTCGACTTACAAGCATTTAACCATGTAGTAGTTATTTGACCCACTGATCCTTGGTGTCCTCAGAGGTAAATCTGAGAAATAATGTCAACCTTATGGGGGAGCATTGTATGAAGTAAAGAGGGGTTTGCAAAGTTGCTTGGCTCATAGCACCCAAAGTGACTCACTAATTTCCACAGGTCAAAAGAAATATATACTAGTTTCATTTATTAAGTAGTTAGGTCCAAACAACTTCATAGGTATTTACATCTGAACAACCTAGCCATTAGAAAAAATAGCACCCATAAATTGAAAGTAGTTCATGGGGTATCTGATGGATACTCCTACGTTTCCCTGACAATTAAAAATATCTCACAGAGCCCCTGTAAGATCACCGCAGTGCCCTAGTCCCTCCATGCACACTTGGGAAACACAGGAGTACAGTGTAAGTAAAGTTCTTGGTAAGTACAGAGCAGGCACCCAGCAAACGGCAGCTGTTTCTGCTACCAGTGGCAACATTTCCCCGGCATCTGCATTAGGTCTAAAGAAGTGAATTGATGTTGAATCCATCCAAATTCATTTACTTCTCCAAAGTGTTAAATACAAGGTCTGGAGGAGATGGAAGAAAACTGAAGAAGTGATCTCCTGGGTTGAACCCTGCCTTTAAGAAAAAACATATAGAGAGTGAAAATTCTACTTCCAGACTCGTTAAGTCCCCTGAGTCGGGTCCGTGTGGCCGCTGACATGAAGAGCAAGTTAGGAGAAGGTCAGGAAGCCTTCTCCACAGCGCTCCAGATTGAAATAGCAAAGGAAATGCTTGTCTCCCTTCCTCTCTTTCCAGTAAGATTTGGCGTTTCTGCTAAGATGGTTTTTGTTGCATGCTCTCTCATTAGGTACTATTTTGATGGAGTGTGCGGACGTACAGAGACCCAGAGGGGCAAGAAAAACCCCTATTACCCTTCCCTCTCAGAAAGTGACTACAGTGGACCTATCAACCACCCAGCACTATTAGTTCATTGATTCTGCCATGGATTTAGCATCTATTGAACACTGCTATGGGCTGAATTGTGTCCCCCCACCCCAAATCCGTATGTGGAAGCCCAAACTCCCCTTGTGACTGTATTGGAGCTAGAGCTTTTTTTTTTTTTTTTTTTTTTTTTGGAGACAAAGCGTCGTTCTGTTGCCCAGGCTAGAGTGTCATCAGCCTGGAGCCAGAGCCTTTATGGAGGTTATTAAGGGTAAATGAGATCGTAATGGTGGGGCCCTGATCCAATAGGACTTGGGTCCTCCTAATGATAGGAGAGATGACACCAGAACTCCCTCTCTGCCAGGTATTATAAGAACCCAGCAAGAAGGTGGCCGTCTACAAGCCAGGAAGAGAGCCCTCAAAGAACCCAGACATCCTGACACACTGAGCTGGAACTTCCAGCCTTCAGAACTAGGAGAAAACACGTTTCTGTCGTTGAAGCCACCCAGCCTGTGGTATTTTGTTATGGCAGCCTGAGCTGCCTACTGCCTCACTAAGAGGCTTGGGTGTCACAAGCATGAAGTCTAAGACGGTACAGTCTGTGCCCTAAGGAGTCCACAGTCCAGTGGGAAGGTGGACAAGATGCCAGTGGTTATGCTGAATTGAGCTTTCACCTGGCGACGTGTAGGTGCTGTGGAACTCCAGGGGAGACGCCTGTAAATCTTGACAGCAGAGATGGGAGCAGAGCAGAGGCAAGAATGTTCTGGAAAGGCTTTTTGGGGTAGGAGTTAGAGGTAAATGGGAGCAGGATGAACATTACCCCTAAACACCCTCCCCACTCCCTCACCCCCTCAAAATCTAGTCTCTCTCCCAGGAACACCTTCCTTCCAGAACCCACCTGCTGTCCAGCGTGGCTGCATCCATCCCCCACCAACACACACCTGGTGGCCTGGCAGAGGTCAGTGGCAACTCCATCAGCTTGTCATGTTGCCATGGGGATAGCACTGTCACGTCTGCGTTAGCACTCTGGCAATCAGTGGGGTCATTTCATGACTACTCTGTTTTCCTCTACGGTATCTATCTAAATCACTCCTCAAGACACTTCTTTCTCACTCATTGATTCATCTCAACTCATTCATTCATTCAATAGGCATTTATAGCCAGCCTCCAGCTTTCCTATATTCAACTCTCTTGCATCCTATACTTCCTGCACATTATGCATTGATGGATGCCAAACGCAAACTTTCATCATGATTCTGACAGACATTGCTCACTTCCACACTTGAAGTCAGTCCCTATCAGAGACTCACCTGGGTGTGAGGTGTGTGTGTGTGTGAGGTGTGTATGTGTGGAGGTGTGTATGTGTGAAGGTTGTGGATAGCCTTGGCTTCGTTCATGCCGACATTAGGGATATGCATGGACGTTAACATCCCTCATCCCCCATTGAGAACTAGGAGACTGGAAAGAAGCAGCAGATAAATTCTTCTCCCTTCCTGCCCAAGCTCCACCCTCCATGGACTGTGTGCAGGTGGAGATTTCCACAGGCCTGTCTATGCTACACCCGGTAGGTCCCAAACTGTCCTCTTGTACAGCTGTGGCCAGCTTACTGATCTACCACTTTGCATCTGCTTTTCCTCCTTCCTGCCTCAATTATCTTTTCCCCTCACTCTTGCTGCCATGGAATTGCACCTGCTTAAAAGGTATTAGCATATAAGCTTTGTTTCTGGAGGACTTAGGCTAAAACTGTCTAAGTACTTCAATTTTCTGAGCTGTAAAATGGAGATGTACAATAATAGCACCTATTCATAAGGTTGTTGTGAACATTATTAAATGAGTTAATATTAAATGTTTTGAGCAGTGTCTGGCATACAATAAGCCCTAAGCGATTGTTGGCTATTATTATTCATCTCTTTTTTCCAGGTACCTAGCATAATCCCTGAGCCATTGAAAATCTACAGTAAATGATTTTTAAACGGATAAATGATGGATGGACATATCCTACTTTAGTGGTATTTGGGGGACAGATAAGTTAACTGAGAAAAGAACACCATGTCCTATATTAAATATAAAAACACTGATGTTTCTTCTGTGGATGGAGAGACCTAAGCACTAGGAAACACCCTGAGAAAGTCACGGAGAGGTCTGATAGAACTTGCGCACATAACCTCATATGCAACCACTCACTTATTCATTCAACGAACATTTATTCAGTGCTTAATAATGAATGTGGCAGGAAACGTCATAGGGTGACAGAATGAATAGTCCTGAACTTGCAGTTTGGGACAGTAGGGGCAGGGGCAGACAAGTGAACAGATGATTATAGTTATCAGATCCTTGTAATTATGGCTGGATAACAATGGCAGGGATGTGCACGGGTTTCATAGGATCACAGAAGAGGCCACTTTGTGAAGACTGCACGGCATCAGATGTGTATCTCAGAGGGGCCCTCTGGGTGCAGACTTAAATAGTAAGTAGGGGATAACCCGAGAAGTCTGGGGAGGCAGAGGGAGGAGAGTAGGAAGAGCCATTCCAGCCACAGCTCACCCCTGAGCAAATGTGCAGAGACCAGAACAGCATGGCGCGTGCACAGGCTCTGCGAGAGATTCAACGCCATCGGAACACACAATTCCAGGCAGAGAGTGATCGGAGATGATGGGGCTGCAGGGGCCAGGTCAGGAAGAGCTTGTAGGCCACCTTAGGAAGCTCCAGATGGATTTTCTGTAGCGCGTTAGGGGTCACCGGCGACTTTGTCAGGGTGTAAAATGGACAGGTATTCTAGACGAATCTTTCAGTGGTAGGGGCAGAAGGACTTGGGGATGAGTTATGGGGCAGACAGCCGGCTAAGAAGCCAGCCATGGGGTACAAGTGAGAGATAAAGTGCCCGCCTGGGAGCAGTGGTGACGCAGGTGAGTCTGCTCACGTGTGAGAGGGGCCAACTTGACGAATGCTGCAGAGATGAAGACGGACTGTGCCATGCTGGACCCTGGCAAGGCCCCCCATGATCTGGATTTAACACCCCCACCCTCAGCTTAAGAATTCCATGATGAAGTTCCACCAACTGGTCTTCCAAAGACAGAGCAGGCGAGGTTAGTCTGGAGTCCTTGGACTTCAGTGCTGAAATCTAAAGCTCAAATTCATGCAGAAATCTAAAATCTCTGTCCAAGTAAATGGCTGTGCTAAACATTATTTTATTCATATTAGCCACCAAGCTTTGAAGAGATCAGGAAACTGAAAGTCAGAAAAAATGAGGCTCCCCAATTCCCCAGGTAAATGGCAAGTCAGAGGCAAGGCCATGATAAAAACCCAGGCTCTCTCCCCGCCCCTCAACACCCACCCAGGGACTTCTAACTTCACAGAAGATTCCTCACAGTAATCTTCAAGTACAGTCTCCAGATCCAGACCTTCAGAGCCAGTTTTCCTTCCAAACCTCCATCCCATAGCGCCTCACATTGCCAACTAGAGGCTTAACCATGCCCTACATACTGTATCCCTGGTCCTAGCAAGTTTAATTGCTAAATTGGTTGAAAACTGAAAGAATGGGGAGAGGTTTTGAGATAGCATCATCAGTCCTCTCCCTGGGCTTCAGTTCAAAGGAATCGTGGTTCAGGGCCAGAGGAGAGAACAGCAGACTTAATGCACGTGTAGGCTCCCCTCTCCCTCCCTCTGCAATCCTCCAGTGCACAAGGGCACAGCAGGGGTTGCTGGGAAACGGAGTCTTTGATGATGTGCTCTCCCTGCTGTGAAGACTAATGACTTCAAAGAGGGCATCCTGCCACGCTGGGGGCTTCCATGGAAAATCTGACTGCAGTGTAATTAGGCTGGGGTGCAGGTTAGTGTGTCCAACAACGCCCTCTCTTGCCCCGTGGAAAACACAGTTTGAGGAAGGGAGAGACAAGGCTCTTGAAGAGCAGAAGTGCGTCTTTGATGCAGACAAAGAAAGGAAGAAAAGTTAAAACCAAACCAAATCAAACTAAACCCAGCCTGGCTAGGGACTGCTGGCCAGTGGTCAAAGTTGAAAGATTTTAAATAATGGAAGCAGGACCTCCCTTCTGAAAACTATGTGCTTGACAGGTGTTAGGGTGTGTGATGCCAGATTTCCTGATTTGTAGGGGAAGGACCATCGGATCCCATTGGCACCTGGTATTACCACGCACCCTCCATGAGCCTGGCACTCTTGCTTCTGTTGACTCCTCACTGCAGCCCTATAAGGTAGGCACTCTTATGATCCCTGGTTCACAGGGAAGGAATTTAAGGCACAGAGAGCTTAGATAATGGACCCAAGAGAAGTGGTAGTTAGCAAGTGTTAAAGCCAGGATTTGGACCCAGGTGCTCTACTTGTAGAGTCTTAACCCTTATGTTCTGCAGGCTTGTTTCCTTATAGATTTAAGCTTCTTGTCTCTAAAATGGATTGCACCTTAGAGGCCTGTCCTGAGGATCAAATGGGGTGTCTGGCACTGAGGAGATCCTCAGTAGATGTGATGTGTTGTAAGCAGTATCAAGACAGTCCCTTCTTCATGTCCCCAATATAAACATCTTCCCTGTTAGTCCATTTCTCATAGCATGTGAAATCTCACCAGTGGCAATTATTCAATTCTTACTGAGCACTTACTATGTGTACTTGAGAAAGAGACTCAAAATAAGCCCTTGCTCCAAAAGTCGCATGGTCTAGCATGAGTCAAGACAAGAGATAGGAATGACACAAGGCCACTGTGGCAAATGCCATGAAAGCAAGTCACAGGCCTGGGGCAGCCCAAAGGAGGGAGACACAGCTTCCGACTGGGAGCTGAGGAAGGCCTGTGGTGGGGCAGGAGTTAGGGCTGGGCCTTGGAGAATGCACAGCACTAACCAGGGGGGGATTGGAGAGAGAGAAGAGGAGGCAAGAAAAGGCCTGAGCAAAAGTGGGGATGAGGAAAAGCAAACAGCAAGTGTGGTGAAAAGCAGCAGGTCAACTGGGCTGGGAACGAATGCTGGGTCTGTCTTGCTAGGAGTCCTGAGTACCAAAGGGGACCTGTCCTGAGAGCTCACATGGTGGCCATGTCCACCCTCACACATCGCACTGACAGCCAGGACACGCAGGCAGATTGCCGTATTCCTCACCTTCCGGTCCTACTGTGTGCCCCCAAGCAGGCTACAGGACCCCTCTGTGCCGCAGCTTCTCCATCTGTGAAGTGTGAGGAGGGAATAATAAGAATGCCCTTAACACATTTCCAAATAGTGCCTGTCACATGGAAAGCACTCAGTAAATATCACAAGGTATTATCTCAGTGAAGTAACAGATGTAAGAGCATGCAGAAGAGTGCCCAACTCAGAAGCCCAAGGAACACTGCTTTCCCTCCCTCATCTACATAGGCCATGCAGCACCCCAAATATTTCTCCAGATGTGCTTCATTGATGCCTAAACCTGGACTAAACTCTATCTCTCCACAGGCTTCATTCCAAGTGCAAATGTTCCTGGGAAAACCCAGTAAGTGGCTGACAGTGCAGAGAAGTTGATCACATCAGAACACCAGCTGGAGGAGGTCCTGGACCGGAACGTCACCTGCCTGACCATTGTGCAAACACACACAGCCAGCTCAGCTGTCTACTCATACTGCACTGCACTTTGGGGAAGGAGGGTCAAGTCATAAAAATGGGGGGCTCTTGCCACCTCCGAACTGCTTGTCTATGGAGTTCACTGCCTTCGCTGTCAGGCAACTCCTTGAGAGTTTAGTGCACGGACTCTGTGAGACTGCACAGGTTCGAATACCGATGATGCCACTTATCCTGGGTGTGAACTCTGGGCAAGCCACCAAACTTCTCTGTGCCTCACTGTCCTCATCTATAAAAAAGGGACAGCCTCACCAAGTTGTGGTGAGATTAAAATACAGAGAGCTCTTAGAAATGTGCCAGGCACAGAGTAAACTCTCAAGGGATGTTAGCTATTATTATTATCTTTACTTTCACTTATTAGGGAAGAACCCATTGGGGATCCCATCACTAGAACTCCTTGTAAGGCAAGACTGAGATAACACTATGTGGTCTACAGGAAGAAATGGCCTAATAGCCACATGGGGGATATAGGAAAAAAAATCTCAGCAGTTTTGCATCTCTAGAGAAAGAGGATAGATCAATTACAAAAAAAAAAAAATTAAAGAATTTAAAGATGTCTAAGAACTAGAATAGATTCACTAGCAAGACAGAGTCCCAAGCTAAGCTCATGACCATTTTTGAAGCATCTCTAGGTTAGCAACTCAAACATAGGCACAGTAGTCAACTTCCTTGCATTTAGAAAGGCATTCTCTCACTGGCTTAGAAAATGTATTGAGGGCCCATTTTGGGCCAGATGCTTGATAACCTTTTCATATGTACTAAATGGAAATATATTCAATTACGGTATGTACAGTTGATGAATTCCTGTGCGACTGAACAAGGTCGCCTACAAGTTTTGAGTGAGGGATTAAGGTCCACCTGCAGAAAGATCTCTGACCAAAGCAGGGTTTGGCCTTGTTCTCTTTAACATTTTCATCAGTGACTTGAAGAAGGTCACTGAATATACGTTAATTAAATTTGCAAATAACATAAAGTAGAGGGGATAGCTAATACATGGGATAAGAGAGTCAAAATTCAAAGGATTTCAATGGGCTAAAACTAAAATTTAAGAGGATTTTATTTAAGACCTGTATCTAGGTTAAGGTAATTGACCATAGTCTTGAACATAGTTTGTCTTTTTGACAGTGGTCCCCGTAAAAAAGATCTTTAGTTGACTACAAACTTAATAGAAGCCAACACCATGACTTTTCTGTTAAAGGTCCTCACACAAGCTTAGCTTAGAATTCATTCATAGAAAATACAGGGGAGGAAAGAGGCATGATCCATTTTACAGAGTGATTTGATGAGTCCTGGGCAACATACTCAAAAAGGTATAATGTCAAACTAGGGAGAACAGAAGACAGCTAGTAGGATCTTTAAGAGATTCAGGAAATTTGCAATCCAAAGAATAGTTGAAAGAATCAGATATATTCAGAAGAGAAGACTTGGTGGAGAGATCATCCTATACACAGCTGCCTGAAACATTGACATGTAACCAGCCTGTGCACCGCGGTCCTATTTGTTCGTCGGCATCTACTGCACGCTCTACAGCACATGAGCATACCTATTTTTCTAATCTATACAAAGGTACCACAAAAGCTAGCAGTCGTGAGCACAGGAGAAGCAAATTGATATATTCCTAATTGTTCCAAAGGACAAAGCTGATCACACCGGTGGAAGTTAAGGAAAACACACTTTGGCTCAGCCTAAGGAAGAACTGTCTGAGGATCTGCATTACAATAACGGACTGAGCTGCCTCTTCTAATAATGGAACCCCTATTACTAAGAGCGTTCAAACAGTGGTTGGGCAGCCATCTGCTAAAAAGGCCATAGGAGAGATTTCTACACCGGGTGACAGATTGGATCATTACCACCTGGAGGTGGGATTCCAACTCTGAGTATTTAGAATTGTCACCAATTCAGCTGATATTCCTACTCTCACTTCCTGAAATTAGGAAGGTGATTCACCACTCCATGAGAGAATCTAAAGATCTAATTAGGTTCAAAAAACAGAAGTTTGTGTAAATTCTGCCCAAACCACCTCTAGACTTGGTGACATGTGGAAGAAAGTTGCTGCTGTTATTCTTAGGTGTTGCTTATGAAGGACCACTGAAAGATGGGCACATCCCTTCTTTTATTTAACAAATATTTATTGAGCACCCGCTATGTTCCAGGCAGTGGGTTAAGGTATGATAATGCGGTGATATACGAAAGACATTGTTTCTGCCCTCATGGAATTTACATTCTAGAGGTGGGTTATCCTAAACTCAACTGGCAAATTGACGTTAAGATCACATCACTTGGTGTAAGTTCAAAGAACATAAGTGAGGCCATGACCAGTGCAAAACATCACCAATGAGGACACTCACTGCTGTCACCTGTTGTGTGCCTGCATATTTTATGTAACATTATTGAATGCAGCACATCTTGTTTGGGTTTTCTTAATAGTCCTTATAACAACTCTATGAAGTAGACACTGTTATTCTAATGTTTACTGATAAGGAAATTGAGGCTATGAAGGTTACAAAGCTGGCTAAGAACACAACACTTTCATGTAGAAGAAATGGGATTGCACCAAGTCTGTCCGATTCTTCCTCTGCGCTATTCCCGCTATGCTCCGCTGCCTCCCGTAAAGACACACCTGCGAGCAGGTGAACCCTCTAGGAGGAGAGGTATGCACAGTCTCCTGGCTAGGATCAGATGGTCTGACCAAGGCTATGAAGTAGTTAGCCATATCCAAACTAGACCTGGAAAGAGAACCTCTGCACATGTCCCTGGCCACCTTCTCCCTAGACCAGGTCGCTTGAGGGAAATGGATGGCCCATCCTTCAAATGGGAAGAAGACGTCACTCCTGACCCACTGGGCAAGAGCTCTGGAACTTTTGCCAACGGCAAGGACTTTCCTTGCTGGTTTTGTTTTATTCTCCTACACTTGTGCCCATAAATGGGCAGATGCGAATCCCCGGACAGGGTTCTTGGTGCAGGCTGTGCCGTGCCTCCTGACTTCGCACCGGCCACGGCACGGGGCAACCAACAGCAGCTGCTTGTTCCCACGGACGTTACCAGCCCTGGGCCCCTCAGGATATGTCCAATTGAAGTGGTTTTCTTTTAATTTGAATTGGACAACAGCCAAGGGCATTCCCTGTGTTTAGGCCTCCAGCCAGGTCCCCCCACTGACTTGTCACTCTCTTTGGGACTCTCCATTATTCTGAAAGAGAGTCTCACCCAGACCACATACTTATCATTGTTTTAATTTCAGCCTCAACTCACGGAACCTCTGCCCCCAGAACCTCAAGGATGAACCAAGCCCGCTCTCCTGCTTCTGTTTCAAGACTCTCAGGAACAGTAGCCCTTGCGAGGTGTGGCAAAGGATGGTCCTCTTTAGGGACCTCTTTTCTTGCCTATGGGACTCCCAGTACTGCTGTAATATTAAATCAATTCACTTGTATAACGGAGGCAATAGCACTGCTGAAATGAGAAACAAATTTGGTGGTACCTGAACAGTACTTAGAAGAGAGGACGGAGCATTGCATGAACCACATAAATGTCAGCTGTTGTTACTACTAGTATTAATTTCATTACTGTTACTACTGTCCTGTTGCTACAGGATGAGGGTGGGGAACGCTGTAATGACAGGAATGCAGAGCATTATGGTTCACTGGTATGGATGTAAATTCAACTCCAGGTAGGCTCTTGCCAGTGTGGAATATGGTCCCATGTGTGACCATCTCCCAGTGGTGAGCCTCACTCCCTTTAAAGTCAGCCTTCTCTCGTGGTGACAATCAAGAAAGTCCCTATTGTACGTCAGGAAGGGAGGAAGGCCATGCTAAGAACTGTGGTCTGCGCAGCCCCATGGGACACGTCTACCTCTAGTGCTAATTGGGCTGATGCAGCCCTGGGCCTTTGAGCAGCTGTTCATACCTCTTTTCATGTCCTGCACAACGGAAGTCTAGGGACACGCTGACATCCAAGGGTCTTAGATCCAAGGGCCAACCCCAACTGGCGAGGCTGCTATTGGCTATATTTCTTCAAGACAGCAATGCTACTCTCATGGTAGAAAACTATGTAGGAAGGTTAATAAACTTCGTGGGAAGGACCATCAAGGAAGGAAAAAGTGACTACAGTTGATGAACTATATTGTGGCTTAATGAAAAGGCCTAGATGTTGGCATCAGGCAGTTCTGTTCCCCTCTCTGTGACTCTCGTCAGTCTACTACTGGACCTCAAATAACAACATGCACCCTTCTCACTATATACACATACGTGTGCACAGGTATAGATACGTACGTATCCACACATGGGTAAATATAAGAATGGAGCAAAAGATGTAACAATATAATATTATTCTGTTAAAAAAGTGTCGTACCTAAACAAACAAAACATCAGTATAAGTGCTCTGGAGGGGCTGGCACTTCAGACAGCTTGGATTTTCTTCGTTTTGCTGCCCTGTTTGTTTCTAGATTTTTCTTTTTGCCAATCACATGCATTCCTTTTGTAAAGTAAAAAATATAAAGTAAAACCTAATCTGTGCCAGGACAAAATGTTTGCTCTCTATTTCTCGAAATTATATAAAGTTAAAAACTTAGAGAAATTAATTATCGTATGAGTGTTTGAACACGAATCCAAAGTACTCGTACAGGAAAAATAAACTTTAAGATTACTTTTGCTTTTGTGTTTTCATGGAAATTGTAGGTGGCATAAATATCACTAATTCATTACCTCTTTAAAAATACACAGTTTGTAGGATTTTTACTGAGATTAGTGATATTAAAAAAAAAACTCACTGAACACAATGTCCAGCATTATATGCTTAATAAACGACAGCAATTAATTAGCATTATATGAGGGATTTCTCCAAGTCTTCAGTGACATCGAATTTATACTGCATTTAATGTTGTGTAAAGTGTATGACTCGCTAGATGGTGTTCAAACAACTTTTTATTACACACGGACTTACAGAGATGTTTAGTTTAGAAGAGTCTGACCTGAATGTTAGACCCTGAACCACTTTCTTTTTTCCTCTAAAAATAGTTTAAATTCAAGGGTTTTAAGTTAGTTATTAAGAATAAATTCCCCAAGGAAAAAGCTTTAGGAATAAATAATGTACCACAAAGATACTTTTAAAGCTTCCTCCTTCATCCTTTTGCCTTGTTTTGTGATTATAAAATAATACATGCTCATTGTTAAATTATGAGAGAGAACAAAAATACACACGAATCAAAGGGGGTGGTAGGAAGCACAAGTTCTGATGCATAGAAAAAAGACATTGGGGGGAAACACGCCAAAATGGTAATGACAGTTTTCTCTAAGCATGAGATAATGAGTTGATTTCTTTTTGTATTGATTTTAAAGATAAATAGCCAAAATCTTCAAAGCCAGAAAAAATAACAGCACTCTCAAACCTAGCATTCTTAGACTGAAACCCAAGGAAGCTAAGGTCCAGGGAGCATTCCTAGTGGAAAATATCCATGCATGCAGTAGAATACATAAATTCAGGACACTATCTGGAAAGCATAGGCAAGACATAAAACATTCATTTCTATAAAATTGAAACAATTTATCTTCCATTCTTGAGCAGATGGGAGGGTAAATTGAGGTTGATTTTTTTCACCCTGGTGGTCATGTTGGAGGAAACATGAGTGTTCCCGCCTCCGGCACGGTTTAAAATAAGTCTCTCGGTGCCGTGACTGGACTAGTCAGAGCCAACAGCGTGATCGAGGCCCACCCCTCGTCTGGAGGGTGGGCAGTACTGTAGGTGGACTCTTGTCACCTGGGGGGAGTACAAAGATGAGTCCCCTCAGTCCTGTGGAGGAGGATGCAGAGAAGCAGGCTATGGACCACAGACTGTCCACCTGCCATCTACAGCCTCTCAAAGTAGTATGTGCTCCTCACATTGCTCTTTCTTCTATGGCTTTACCTACCCAACTGGCTTATCTCTAGCACCCAGCTGTTACTATATATATATATAGCTTGACCACCAGCTATGTGACCTTGGACAAGTTACCTCACCTCTCTGGCCCTCCATTTCCCAATTAATAAAATGCAAAGATCTTTTAGGATGCACTCGGTCCCTAGTCTACAAACCCATCCTTATTTTAATCAGAAGAGGATCATGCACTGATAAGAGGGCGCCCTCCTCACGTGTCTGGAGTCTCCCTGTCTTGCTTAAGTCTGGCTGTGCTTCAGAATCATTTGGGGGAGTTTGTCAGATGTACAGATTCTGGGCCCTCTCCAAGACCTGTGAGATGAAAATATCTGGGCAGAGAAGTCTGCAATCAGTATTTTAAGTAAGCTCTCCAGATGATACTTACATAGCTGTTCTGTGGTCGAGAAGGCAGGAGTCACTCACCAGGGCCTATTTTCTCTGGTATCATCTGAGTAACAAAGAAGGTTACAGTTGCCTCTAGGAGGGGAACAAATGGCATCACCTCAAATGACCACAGGGTCAGCACTAGCTCATCAAAGGCCTTCGTGTGAATTAGAAAAAGGCACCCATCTGAACAAATGTGTCCTTGTCTTGGAGGTGGCTCACCTTGGCAAGCAAGGGCTAGGTTTCAGCTCTCCACGGCTGGACAGACATCGTCTTAGCCTAGTGTCTGTCTACAAAGGACAGAGCATATCATCATACTCACATGACTGACCACAAAGTTTTTGTGAAAACAGGTCAACTTAAACATGTTTTCACTGGAGAAAATCCCCAGCCAACTGGGTGGGGGCATGATTCTGCTAAGCCTGTCCGTGGAGGACATCCTCACAGGTGGAAATTCACTTTCAAGCACTCATTCCTGCCTGCTGTCCCAGGTAAGGGTCTGTTCTCCTAAGGGGCAATTTTTCTGCTGAAATCAGGTTACAGCAGGGTCTCTCCAGAGAGAAGGAACTGGGAACTTTAGGTTTAATCCCAAGAGCCTCTCTATCTGTTTTGAGACTGAAATGGGCAGGAGGAAGGACAGACTCATTTTCATGGACTCCTAGGGAAAGAGGAGGAGACGGAGGTAAAAATGAAAAGGAGGGAACAAAAGAAGAACAAAGAATAAATAGGCAAATGAATACATTGGAAACCCTTGTTAGGAATAATTGACAATGATGAGAGAGAGAGAGAGACAAAGAAAGAGAAGAAGAATTAAAAGAGAGCTAATGGGAAGATAATCCCATTTGTGGATGGCACGATGACAATGACTGGAGCTGGGCGCAGACACAGAAGTCTGGGCTGGAGGGAAGGGAAGGAGGGCGCCCGGAGATAAGGCAGCAGCTGCAGCCTGGCCGGCACTCTCGTTTGAGGGGTTGGAGGAAGGTGAGCGGGGCGCAGTGACTCAGAAACAAGCACAGGGCCGGGAAAGTAACAGCCGACGCTGAGCTAGAAAGAGGCGCAGGGAAGTCAGAAAAGGTCCTATGTCACACAGGACTGTCTGACCTTAGCTGAGTCACTGCTGAGGAGACTCTGGGCTGGTCAAAGAAGCCAGACACAGGCCAAGACCTGGGCTTGGAATTAGAGCTACTCCTTGGCATGCCAGTCGCTGCCCTAAAATGATTTAGCGTTTGCACTTGATTGTCCGGCAGCTGGGCAGAGGCAGCTTGCTCAGTTTTAGGTGGCCGGGAGAAGTGAGGATAGGTTTTGGATCTTTTGGGATCATCAGTGGAGGGTGGTCTCAGCCAATAGCTAGAACTCAGAGGCAAAGGTAACCCTTCCGCCGGACTCGCCTGCTGTTCTGTTGGCGGTCTCTGGGGACACGGTAAGGATGGCATCATTCAGGCAGGGCCCAGTAAAATCGCCTTCTGCCAAGGACCTGTTTTGAGCAAGACAGAGGAACGAGGCCAACCATGGTGAACACAGTCCTCATTCTTGGTTTTAAGTGAAAACTGGCTTCTATGATTTGGGATGCGTGCTCCTCAAACAGGTTTAGAATCCCCAAGCAGTCATTGCTGGGAGGGTGAGAAGTAGGGAGAAGCTGGAGAAATAGGAGAGACAGCAGGCACCCGGGCAATGGGAAGGGCATATTAAGGCAGGATGGGCAGTGTGTGTGTGTGTGCGCGCGTGTGTTCCTACCTGGGCATAGTAAGAGTGTTGCCTCCCAAGCAGGAAGGGTAAGGAGGAGGCATTCTGATGAGCAGGACCATTGCTGGTAACAGCTTTTAAGACTTGGGAGAAACACCTGTTTATTTTCCACTGCAGGTCTCTTCTCATCTCATGAATTACCAGTCTGTCTACATCCCTCAACACTGAAATCTAGTGATATTTTGTATTTCTCTAGTGGGGAATCTCCTTGGTATTGCCCTCTGTATCTGAGATGCCAGAATAAGAAAGCAGGCTATTATTTACTTGGAATCTTCAAATACATGAATTTAATCTAATTGTGGTATTCTGAAAAATGTATCTAGAGGCCCTTGGGTGTACTTTTAATTTAACAAAAAAAATTATAGGCCTTTCTTCATAATCTCCAAAGTAGCTAGATAAATTTGTTTTTTCTCCTCTAATATTTTCATGTAAATCAATCTCCTTGCCTCCTCCATCCTCATCTATTGTTTTCATTTCTCTTCTGTGAAAATTTTCAACTTGTCCTTGTTGTCCTCGCAAACAAACATCAAACACAGACTTTAACAGTCCCTATTAAAGGGACTACGCAGCCACAGGGGTGAGGCTGAGGAGTTATTCAGTGAATTCATGCAGGTAGACAGGAGACATGGTAAAGTGTCACACAGGGGTGGGACCTGTCCACCCTGGGTCCTCTGCCTAGTAGCTGGGTCACAGGGGGTGCTGTGGTGGAGAATGATTGATTTTGTTGCTAACCTCAAAGACCGAGGATGTAACCTCCAACATCCCATGTTCTTTTAATAACCCATTAGAAATCTGTCATCCATGACTTTGTTTAAATCTTTCTGAAACTATTTTTACTCTAAGTGAATAGGACCTTCTTGTGTAATGAATTCAATGATCTTACAATCTGCCACCAGGCCCCTGCCACCCGGCTGAGCAGGAGTGACTGGCTTCACCACCCAGACCAACACACGAGTGTCTCGACCTACCTCACTTCTCCCTGGGCATTTCTGGCAGAACTGGAGTCACGGGGAAATGACTGCAAGCCTTTGATTCACATACCTGGTGTATATGGTCTCCAATTCTCTGTCATTCTCAGCTATTTGGTAGTGAACACTTTTACGTATAGGATAGCTTTAGGAATATATTTCACTCGGAGAATCCAGGTAAATAAAAATCTAGATAGCTCCAAGGGGTTTTGTGTTTGTTTTGTTTTTTGTTTTCTTTTAGTATATCTAAATTTATTACGAAGAGTCTTGAAAAAATAATACATAGTGCAGGGATATTCTGCCCCAAATATAAAGAAACCTTGGAACTTCTCCTTCTTGCTAATAATTCTAGGGTTCTGTACCTGGGAGCTTTACCATTCAAAGCCTTACTAAACAAGACCTCTTTGAGATCTAGTCTTTAACCAACTTACCAGCCTCTTTTCCTGTCCCTGTACACCGCATTCTTATTCGAGAGTGAGCTACTTATTTACTATTCCTGGAAAACCAAGCCTATGGAGTTCTCTGTGACTTTGTACACGCTGTTCCCTTTGCTTAGAATTGTCTTTGTTAACTGTCAAACAGAACAGTTCAGAATCCAACTTCTCTGTGAAGTCCTAATTCAGATTCTTTGACCTCACATAAATCACCCCTTAAACTTTAATCTCACAAACTTTTGCTCGTACATTTATTTTAATAGGTCTTCGAATTCATTGCAATTACTTGTTATGCTTCCAACTATTTATGTAGACTATTAGTTCTTCCAGGGGAGGGACCACATCTTCCATAAATAGCGACCTCACATACCCTGAACCGCAATAAGTAATGGGGTGAATATGTTGAAAATATGAATGAATGGGAGAATAAACGGTGGAGTGGTAAGAGGATTCCTATTAAAAAAAAAAAAACTGGCTCACTCTCGTGCACACGCTCACACGCATACACAGTACAATCATGCAGACACCACATACGCACACACACCACACTCACAACACACACACAGGACCAGGTGACTGGAGTGAGGCGGAGGCTGGATAAATTTGCAGGTGGAACCCCTCTGCATCAACGAATCACCCATTTGTAACTTTTTGTATTAGTGTCCTTGATCGATTTTCTTCCTTGTCTGAAAGTCATGAATGCTTATTGCTACTTTTCTCCTGGTACCTTAACTTTGATTTGTCATGAAGGAACTTGTTTTAAGTGTTACTGGCCTAAGGTTTGGTTGCTCTACTTCAAAAGAATGTTCAGCTATTTTAACGTGTGTACACAAGAATGCAAAGTGAAAAACATAAATATCCACACATGGGCTTCTCACTGCCACTTCTGGAACATTATATAAAATATTCGGGAAAATCAGTACGCATCATTAGCTGGCAATCTGCCAGACGGTTTTCAAGTCGAGCGACAGTCTTCACATTCAAACCAATTCCGATTAATTTGTGAGAATTGTTTAAAGAAACATGACATCAGATCCTTGATTTAAATCAAGATGTATGGCACCTTCTACTTTTCACTTATCTTGTCATTTTTATGAGGAGAAATGCAGTCATTTGTCTGGCGCCTTTTTATATTGTGTACATATAAACTCACACTGCTTATCGCTCCTGGTTCCATTATCCTCAAGATAGTCACTTTTCTTTTCTCTCCTCCTAACAGTTGCTCCATTATTTTATTAGTGTCCAAAATGCGACCTCATAGACAGTGATGATCATAGAATAATGGAAATTAGAGATGGAAATGACAGATGAGGTCTCCTTGTCTATTTCCTGGGGCTAATGTTCCTGACAGTCTGTAAACTCGGTGCTTTAGCCTTGTTTTAAGTGACACCAAGGCCGGGGCCTCCACCGTCTCCCTCGAGGCTCTTGTCTACATCCTGAGACTGTCTCTACCTACAGCCAGAGGGAACGACGGAGGGCTCTGCAGTTACCGAGCAAAGTCAGGCCCATCCTTGCATGATCTGTCTACAAGGCTAGGGACGTGGAGGCTTGAGCAATTAACCACCAAATCCAATCACCGCAGAGAGCCGGCCTGCATCATTCCGGGCAAAATGGAAATGATATTTTGTTGTTGTTTCTTCGGCAGCATGTGCACAGGCTGAGAGATGAGGAGGGCTTATGCATCACCCTTTACACTATTTTACTCAGTAAGAACCATAGGCAACTGAGATTCTCAGCAGGCCATGGGCTAAAACTCTGGCTCCCCTGCAGCCACGCAAACATTTCCGGGGTAAGGAGGGTGAGGGCACCGGCAGAATTTGAGTAGCCAACGGCATTCTTCATTCGCACCTGCTCGACATCTGTCAGCCGAGTCCTCTGCCCTTCCCACCAATCTTGCAGTAACAGACCGCCTCACATGGATTTATCCTTCTACAAACACCTTCCTCTACATTCTGCGGACTGCCTCTCTGAGAATGATCTCGGATTCAGTCCCAACTGAGCAATCCTTCATTTTCACTAATAGAAAAAAATTTCATGGCATTTTGACTTCCCCAAGTTTTCTGACCTGTGACTCAGATTTCCCTTCTCTAACTTCATTCTCTCTTGTCCTTATCCCTCAACTTCAACCCGTTCCAGAACATTTGCCCTCTTCTAACGCCTGTGGGCATCCATCATGCCTTGACTTAGTCATCAGCTCGCCAAGCTCTCAGAGTTGAGTTCTTCTATCCCTTTATCATAAATCACTCCCTTGGGTTCTTCAATCATTTTTATTGCTCTTCTCCAAACTCTCACCTATTTGTCACCATATTTATTGCTTTGAGAGTCCAGAACTACATTCAATATTCTAGGTTTGGGCTCATCAGAATCACACAAAAGGGGCTGATCACTGACCTCAGGGATGTGACCCTCTACAGCAGTGTCTGAAATGACATTGGTCTCTTTTTTCCACCATCAACCTGCAAACACATATCTAATCTGCAGTCTAAGCTATCACTCCAAGATGCTGTTTGCCTTGATTTCTTCCTAGTTTTCCCTATTCCATTGATTGCTAGTATTAGTTAGCATTTATTTATCCCTTTCTCCTCTCCCCTGCTCTATGACCCGGCCAATGCAGAAAGTAAGCTCTCAGCTTCCAAAAGACAATAGAAAGTTGCTACTAAAAAGCAATAGAACGGTTGGGCATGGTGGCTCACGACTATAATCCTAGCACTTTGGGAGGCTGAGGCAGAAGTCTCACTTGAGATCAGGAGTTCAAGACCAGCCCGAGCAAGATCGAGACCCCATCTCTACAAAAAGTAGAAGAATTAGCCAGGTGCGGTGGGGCGCGTCTGTAGCTCTAGCTGTTTGGGAGGCTCAGGCAGGAAAGGCAGGAGGATCGCTTGAGCCCAGGAGAGCGAGGCTGCAGTGAGCTCTGATGATGCCACTGCACACCTGCCTGCGTGACAGAGTGAGACTCTGGCACAAAAAAAAAAAAAAAAAAAAAAACAGCAGTAGAAGGTGCATAATGGTGAGAGATGCACAATAATGTGAATGTACTAATGCCACTGAATACACACTTAGAAATGGTGAAAACGGTAAATTTTATGTTACATGTGTTTTATCCCAATAAAAACACTCCAAAATATAAAAAGGAAAAAAGGAATGAGGGGAACCACTTTACCCAGTCATGTGTGCCTGGGGGAAAGCAAAGCTCTTACAGGGAAATGGTAATTGGAGATCAGGCGGAAATACTCTTTTCCTCCACACAGAGCTGTCCCCAGTCTTCACATGTCACCCCTGCTGACAGGCCTGGTAAAAACAAGTTTCTGCTCACGTCAGTCTCGCAAAGCTCGTCAGGCGCGGGGAGACCTACACTGGAGTCTGTGTGGCTTTGTGAGTGTCTCCAACAAAATCACCGGCTCAATTCTGCCTGTGGAATCCCTGCGGCTGGCAGCGGTGTGAAAAGGAAGAGAGGGACAGCTCGGTTTGCAGATCCCAGCTGGAGGCTGTGGGGCTGTGAGTCAGAGGCAGCATCTCTCGACTCGTAAATGGAGAGAATGATAAGGATGTCATTGGAATGGTATAAATATGGAAAGCCAGGTGACATTTTTACCCACTGACTGTTCAGAACATAGCCAGCCTTTAGCTCTGTCCCTCTCCATGCAGTTGCTCCGTGTCACATCTGCGTAGGGAGCAGTGACATGTGGGAACAGCTCACTCGCCATCCCCTCACTTACCCCTGGTTGGTCCCCCATTCATTCCGAATGCAAAGGTGCTTGTGCACAGGATCCTTCATGTAGCCTTCGTAGCAGAGGCATTCCCCTTAGAGGGAGGGAAAGGAGGAAGAAAGAGAAACATGAATGAAGTGATTAACATCTGCATTTGAGAACATTAATGTGTGATGGTCAGATTGGACTCAGACCCCGCTAGTGACGTGAATGAGACGGTAAGTCCCATTATGTCTTCTCCTCCCGTCTCCACCACCTACAGGGTGCACCCACCCACCAATCTCTCCATTCTCCAGGAAGTGATCACTTCCATTAGAGGAGGAAACGAATCTTCAGAAAGCACCTATTGTATGTGGTCTGTAAGCACAAAGACCAACAATTCTTTTAAGGAAGTGACTTTTTCATCTCTATTTTCTCAACGCCCAGTATACTACAAGGCACATACCAGGAGATCAATAATGTTTACAGACTGCGTAAGTCACTCATTTCATCAAATAGTTCTAGGAATCTTGAAAAGTAGGTATTATGAGCTATGTTATGCTGATGAGGGAAGCTGAGGCTTGGAAAACTTGCAGGACTTGTTGATAGCTTGTAAGTAACAGAGTTAATATTTGAAATTATGTGTGTCTGTTTTACCCACCCGGCCACGCTGCTAGCCCACAGAACAGCTGCTATGTTTAGAGGAAGCCACTTATACCTATTACTGTTTTATAGGAACTCTGGGTTTTAGCTTTTAAGTGAAAATGGCTAATTATCGTGGAGCTAGTAAACAGAAGCATCTCTATAATTCTACATTTGTCTAGGATATTACTATGCTTCATTGTCATTGGTTACTCCATTGGTATGTCAAGAGGTCCATGAATCCTCTAGAATTGCATATAAAACTGCACATTATGTGTATATGCACTTTTCTGAAGCAGGGTTCCATAAAATTCATCTAACTTATAAGCAAATTCAAGATCCCTAAAAGGTTAAGAACCACTGGTCTGTTTAGTACTGATTTGAAGAATATTGTTGCTGCTTCCTTATGCAATGCTGTATATCCCCAGACTCCTAAGTCCAGTTACATTAAAGCACTGGTTTTTACTCTTTTAACATCTGATTCTTTAATTTATAACTAGTCAAATAACAGAATGTGACTTACTGAAATTTGTAAATAACAAAGGTGCCACACCTACAGAGACAATGGACATACCATTTCTTTCTCTTTCAAGGAAGAAACACTTAGGAAGGACATAGAATAATAGCTGTGAGTGCTGTTTTCTCTTTCTGAAAATAAAACCCAATAAAAATGAAGTGAAGGGGCCTCACAGTTAAGATCAGACAGGGTTTGAGCAGGGCTTTGTTTTGGCGTCTTGGCCTAACCGCTCATTTCAAGACTGACCTGTAAGCTACTGGCCCTCAGAGCCTCACTGACCAGGTCACACCCATGTTCGTCCCCAACCTGCTCAGCTCAGTGTGCTAAGGAGTGGAGTGAAATGAGTGACTTCTTAATTTATGAAAAATTAAGGGAGTATTAGATCAGGACGTTGTCTCCTGTATGGGAATTCTGGCATCCGCATGGACTGGATCCACAATAGATTCAAATCGGCTGGTTTCCGTGGTGCTGAGCTATATCTAGAAGTGGTCAGGGAGCTCTGAGTCAAACATAGAAAGACACAGCTTGAAATTAGGTGGCTGATATGGCTTGTGGATGAAGGTTGTTTCTCTGACAAAAGGAAAGGTAAAAAAGGCAAGTGCAGAAAGGCAGGAGAAGGAAGTTCTAGGAGCCTGGCCTCACACCTTCTCAGTTCCAAAAAACACCTAGACCCCAGACTATCAGTCCATAGGGCAGACTATCAGATACTCCCCAGGAGCAGGCCTTTGGCAAATACTGAGTGATGAAAAATAAATTAATTAATTAGAGAGTTGGCCCTAAATGTGCAGATAACACCACCCGCTCCACTCCCAAGATGCAGGTATCTAAGTCAGTTAATAGGTCCAGGGCTCAGATATACTTTTCCCTTAGAAGATATTCTCCTGATTGTCCTTGTGGACAATTAGCCATGGGCAAGATATTTTAAAAAGCAGTGAGCACTCCCAGGAGGTTGTCAAACCCATCACTCGGTCTCTTAAAATGGTTTCGGCTGGACGCCTTGCCTAGAATTAAGGAATGACCAAAAACGGAGTCCTCTTCCACATTTGATAGCAAGTTACCACAAAACATGCGAAAACAAATGCAGTAATAACTCAGAGAGTTCAAGTGGAGCCTTATTTTCCCAATGATGGCACTACCCGCCATTGGTATAGCATATTTTCCTTCTCAAATTGCCTTCGTGTCGTTATCTCCTTACGAGGCCCATCATTCAGTATTATGTGGGGACACACGCCAACAACAGATAAAGCTTTTCTCCACAAAATGGCATATGTAGCCCAAAGTCTGAGGAACAGAGACATTTTCAAAGACATCATGCTAGAGTTCGAGAATATCCAAAAATTTGCCTCTCAAAGCATCCTCACTTCCGGAACCCACCGAACTTCCCTGGTCTGTATTCCTCCACAAAACCAGTTTGGCCATCTATACTGAAAGGAGTTCAGACTTGATGAGGAGAGTTGCTATGGCAACCACTGCTAAATCTTGACTGTAAGAGGGGTTTCATGCGAGCACAGGCTCCGACTGTTAGCTGTGAATTTTAAAGACCCCACAAGGGTGTTGGATGCCCTCCTAAGCTAGAAGTGTTACAGTCTCCGCATCTGCTGCGACAGATGGCGGGGAACACATGAGGCGCCGGCTCTGTGGTGGTGTACGTAGGAATCCAATGGAGAGACGACGTGTCATGGCACGGAGAAGCGCCCAGCCAGGACGGAGCACGCGCTGCAGGAGGCACTTGGGCAGCTGCATGCCAAAGAGAAGAGCCCCCAAGAGGTGGTCCGGGCAGGGTCTCAAGATGGCCATGCTTGATTTGTGCTTGGGGCTGGGAGGGCAAACTCCTGGAGATACTTTGTATAATGGGTGATGCCTTTGGTCATTCCCCGTTCTACAGCTGAGGGACCAAGGCACAAATCTCACCCAAGGGTTAAAGACCTTGAAACTCGGGCTCCTCAGACACGACTGGGCTCATTACACGTTCTTGGTAAGGTAAATGCAGGTGGAAGGTAAAAGCCCGGTGTCACCTCTACACTTCAGGGAGTGGCTGGCTTTCACCAAGTGAACTGGGTGTGCTCCATCTAAAAAGGGAAATCTTTGTAAGACATCTGGACTCAGTAGTATCTAACTGCTTGGTCTCTCTCCCCTGTGGAGACATTAGGCAAAAGGCAGGTCCAGGGTCCAGCAGCCCCCCACAACTCTGGAAGGAGAGACGCAGGACAGGTGCCAAAAGTACTTCCTGAAGGAAGGGGCTGAATTAGAGTCACAAAAGTGAGTCTGGAATGAGTGGGCAATCCAGGTGGCTGGAACTAAATGATTAGGACTGAGCTACCCTGCCAAATCAGGTTCAAGAACTCAGGGAAGATTAGAGAGAGGCAGCGGTTCAGAGACAGGCAAAGGGGTAGAGGGTTGGATTGAGTCAGGATGCGGGTCTGATGCCCCTCAACAGGTTCACACATGTCCACACAGTTGGCTCCGGCCTGTAGAAAGACCTGGGACAGAAGGGATCTCAGTGAACATCTTGGATGGAGATTAAAACTTAATTTAGCTTGGAAGCCTGTGTTCCTTGCAGAACCATAAAAGCTACGTATCTTGAAAGGGCAATGAGTGTCTGTGGCCAGGATTGATGAGGGCTGCGAGATGAAGCAGGTGTGTGGCCTCCGCAGCTGTCCACATGGCAGAACAAAGGCCAGGAATAGCAGGGAGAAAAGTTGCCGAAACCAGGCAGTCTGTGTTTCCATCGGCAATCACATAATCATACAACCACAACAAAAACCCTTAGAAAGTACAGGAAAAGTCAGCCTCCGGCTAGGTCCAGTGGGGCTCTAAGTCACACAGCCTTAATGCTTTGCCGTTGGCCCAACTTGAGCAGAGACACCTGAGGTCACAAACCTGGGTGGGC
Source organism: Avahi laniger (assembly GCA_963575035.1). Lineage (NCBI taxonomy): Eukaryota > Metazoa > Chordata > Mammalia > Primates > Indriidae > Avahi > Avahi laniger. The sequence continues at coordinate 29,445 of CAUYSK010101880.1, forward strand.
CTGGGAGAGAATGTCAGTGTGCAGCTAGCAAAGGGCTTCATCAGAGGGCTGGGGCCCTGCCTTCCAGCACATTCCCTTCCTGAAGCTTGAGCAGTGGAGTGGGCTTGCACAGTGATCGGGAGTGTGAGTTTTGAGTCGGGCAGCCTGAGTATGAGTCCGGCTGGGCCATTAATGAGGCAAGTGGCCTTGGGCAAATTTGTCAACATCTCTGTAAGATGGGGATAAATGCAGTGTGGACTTCACAGTGTTACCGTGAAGCTTCAATTGCACAATTTAAAGTTCAGTGTTTGACACATAGTGAGCGCTCAATAAATATTACTCATCCTTATTTTTACTGAAAACCATTTTCCACGCATTTCCCCCTGGTTTTCCCTGCCGGGAAGGGCGGTATGGAGCTGGAACACAGGACACTCTCCGCAGTTGTCAGTGGGTGAACCTCACCCACGTGCGTCTTGAGTGTCCACACCACCAAATGCTAGGACACAGCTTGTCATAGGTCCAGAACTGTTAGAATAGGGTTGCGGAGTTCAGTGGAAGGTTGGAAAGGGCAGATCAACCCTGGAGTTCAAGTCTACCACTTCTCAGGTACGTCCAAATTCAAATCAGGAAGTCCATGGACCCCTGATGATTACAAGAACATTTGCTAGTGTTTACTATATTCCAGGCACTGGGCTAAGAGCTTTAGGTACATTCCATCCCTCCCAGGTAGCACGCTGCTAGAATATAAACGGAGAGGAAGGCTGGAATGGAAAACAGATTGGCAGGTTTCCTCCAGCTCCAGTTCTTCTACAGCTTTCTGACACATCTTTAGACGGTCTATAAATTGGGCCGGGAGATATGAAAAGGGAGCATAACAATGCTTGTTCCTTCTCTGTTTTTCTTTTTTTTCCTTCCTTAGTGTGTTAGTTTTATATTGCTGCAGTAAAAAGAAAAAAATTGCCACAAACTTAATGGTTTAAAACAGCAGAAATTCATCTTACAGTTCTGCAGGCCAGAAGTCTGACATGCGTTTCACCGGGCTGAAAGCAAGGTGTCTGTAGGGCTACGTTCCTTTGTGGCAGGGCCAAGGGAGAATCTGTTTCCTTGCTTCTTCCAGCTTCTAGAAGCTGCCCACATTCCTGGGCTCATGTCTTTTTTCCCCACACTCCTGTAATGGCTGCCAAGTCCTTCGCCCATCCCACCCCCTGACCTCCTCTTCTGTCTCCCTCTTCCACTGTAAAAACCCTTATGAGTACATTGGTACCATCCAGATAATCCCCCCAGATCGTCTTCCTGTTTTAAAGCCAGTTGTTTAGCAATCTCCATTCCACACACAACCTTAATTCTCCTTTGCCAGGTAACACGGTACACTCGCGGGTTCTGCAGATTAGCATGTGCACAGTTTTGGGTGTCCATTATTCTGTCTCCTACACCTGGTGCTCAGAGCGTTGTGCAGGTGATGGGTGAACGCGTGCTCAGCTTTGGGACGCTCTTAGGAAGGATGCTCTAGGAGGGCTCCATTCACACAGAAGTGGCTCCTTTGCAGCGACTGAGCGTCTATGTTTGTGTGTTATTTGTGTGTTTATGTACTTGCACAGGTGTGTGTGTGTGTGTGTGTGTAAAAGTGTACAAGTGCACTTGCACGGCTCCACACACCCACACAGGCAGACCCCTCAGCATGGCTGGGAAAGTATGTGTCCCAACACTATGACATTTCCAAGGAAGCTAGCTGGAGGATTGCAAAAATAATGTCGACTTGATTTGAAGCCAATTCCCACACTCAGCTCTTTGGAGAAAGGCTCTGGGATGGAGTGTGGGAGGCGATAAAGTTTCTTACTGATGAGTGTGTGGGACGACCACATCATCCCTTGTGCGGAAAGCAGCAGGGGAGCAGGGGGAGGGCTTTCCAATTCCAGCATTCATGAAAATAAAAGTATTTGCAGCACTGTTTCTCAGCTGTTACCCAAAATGAAGATGTTGCACCTTAGTTTTGTTGTGGGGTCTGGGTTCTTATTTTCAGTCTTCCTCTGTGGCTTTCCAGTTGGAAATTCATTAGCTGTCACAGACACTGGGAGGCCATTAGCAGGGGAGGGGCTCTCCAAAGTCATTTTCAGCAAGGATCAGAAATGAGACACTGGAAGGGACTGGAAAGTTGATGGGAGAACATCGCTGCAGACAAGCAGCTTCCTAGCCCACGGAACAATAGCATTTAGTAACGGTTGGTGCTTAAATAGTTTTGAATGACAAACACGTTGGATCTGATACGTCTGGAGAAATTAAGCAACATTTTGTGATTCCACCCCTGCTCTGATTCCATCACAGATAGAATATAGACTCTGCTTTAGGCAGCTGTGGGACTTTGGATAAGTCACGTAACTTCTTGAGGAATTTAAATGCTAATCTAAAGTAAGGAGGCAGTTTATCACTCAAAGCATAAAACACCAATCTCTCCCTTCCACATGGAATTGGAGGCACTTTCTGTTCTTTAAAATCCAAGTAGAAGCATCCAAGGTCCTCTGGAGATCATGTTTCTCTCAGGAGTGAGTTTAACAATTGAGATTGTCCCAAATCCTTCTAATCCAAGCCAGTTGGAGAAGTAGGGTAAAAGAGACTAACTCAGTTGCATGGAGAGCCCTCATCTCTGAGATTAGCTCTTTTTAATTTCTCTTCAGCAAATTAGCTTTTAGGCATGGTACACAGCCCATCTGTTTGGTTTGGTGTTTGCCTGACAGCGTGGGAGGAACAAGCAAGTAAGCACAGTCTTAGACATCAGATGTTTAAAATGTTGTACTTTCTCCTCCATATGGGGGCCGAGAATCTCTGTGCTGGGCCCACGTAAAACAAATTTAAGATCTAAGAAGGTGAACTGTAGATGTTGCAGTTACCTGTAACTCTCACAAACAGATTTAGTAGAGGATTATAACAGAAGTAAGGGCTGATATCTTGAACTCATCCTCTAGTAAGATCCCTCTACCTTGGTGCCTGAAGAAGATTGTGTGTGTGTGTGTGTGTGTGTGTGTGTGTTTGTGTGCGCGCATGGTGGGAACGGGGGCTGCACATGACATACAAAAATCTTGAGCAATCAGCCTCTAACTCTAGCAACATTTTGCTTGGGGGTCTTAGATATCACTTCATCTCTTTTCTTTGCTCTGAGACATCATACTACCTCTCTGGGAAGTATGGGTGGTACTCAATTTACGGGAAACAGGTCATTGTAGAGACGACTGCAGATGAACCCCTCTACAGTGAAAGTGCGAAGCAACTTGAAATGAGAGATCTGTACTCCTGTGTATGTCAGCACTCGAGGAGCCATGCAAGGGCTCTAATCCATGCCATACGCAAATTTGGACCCTCGCCCAGGGAAGCCCCAGCCCCATTTGATAAAGATGTTCATACTCTTTGGCCCAGTAATCTCTCTCCAAGATTTATCTGAATAACTTCAAATGTGCCCTGCATTTATGTGTAAAGATACTCATTTTAATAGTATTTATAAAAATTAAAACTCTAAGGCATCCCTAAATGTCAAATAACAGGGGACTGTTTAAATGAGCTACGATATAGACATATAATGGAATAACAAAAGCCATTAAAATTATGTTGTTGAGGATCACTTAATGATTTTGGAAAATGCTCATGATGGAATGTTAGGTGAAAAAAGTAGGAAAACTCTACTAGACTTGGTATGCCTCAGGAAGCCTCTAAACATCATGCGTAAAAAAGAGATTGAAAGGGAGGATATTAAAATTTTAAGAGTGATTTATCCAGGAGCTAGAAATATAGATTATTATCATTTTCTTGTATAAGCTTTTCTAAATTTTCCAAATTTTCTACAATAAACATGCATTAATTTTATAATCATAAAATGTCTAGCCCCAGTAGCTAAATATCCAAAATGGATGACAAACAGGCCATGGAGATCATCCTAAACCCTAAACCAGTCTTTCTGACTTGGGGCTACAGCTAGGATCCTGCCAAAGCTTCTGCCACAAAATGAGCACACAGTGTTGGCCAACAAGCTCAGGTCGCCTGCATGGCAGAGGCTCGAGATGGCAATGGGACAGCAGAGTTGGGAGGGACGGTCTGGGCTTCGAGGGAGTGATTGCAAGAGGTATGATCTCTCTGACAGTTACCCGCTGCCCGGTGCTCCCGCCTACCAGTTTCGGGGTCACATTGGTGTTCGCAGGGGTCCAGGAGCCTCCGGGCACAGAGGTCCATGGCCCAGGGCCCACTGGAGTTCTGCTGAGAGAAGAGAACCACCTGGGCAGGGTTCAGCCAGTCGCTGGCATCCAGCTGACTCCCCTCCAGCAAGATGAAGCGACTCCCTGCAGGGGGAGAGAGAGGAAGCATGCCTGTGTGGGCACACACAGCACACGTGCACGAGTCACTGAACACAGAGGGAATCCCAGCCCGGGGATTAGCCCCAACCCGAGAATGTTACTGCCACCAGGCCTCGCCTGTCATTAGCCCCAGAGTGAGGGATCAGCTGGAGGCTCTGCCATCACCTGAACTGCTGTGAGGCCAGAGACATTAGGCCCCCAGCCTCAGCATCCTCCATCCCATCTCTCCAGGGTGTTCCTAAGGGACACAGGGACAGAGTGGCTCTGCGATGGCCATGGCATGGCATGGCTCCATCAGACCCAGCCACAGGCACTGGCACTCATCCAAGAAACAGCCCCTCCTCCCCAGCCCCACCTGTCTTCACGTGCTGCAAGAATAGCAGGCCCTCTAATGCTGCATGAGCAGTGCCCACCTGCTTTCAGTCTTACAGCCACAGAGAGAACAGACATTAACAAGTCAATTAGGTGCTCTGGGCTTAAATGATTCAGGGACTCTCAGAACCTATATTACTCCCTCATTATATTGGGGTCCCCCTGGATGAAAGTAAATTATTACTTCTGAGTTCTAGGCTTACAGCAAGTTATTGCAATTAGGAATTTCTCACCTGGGCATACCAAACCGAAGCATGGCTAATCCTTAAACACCTCTACTACTCCACATAGCTTTTCCCTTCCCAAAGGCTAAAAGAATCTTCATGTCTACCTACCTGTAGCCAGTATGCTCTGCATTTCTCTATGAAGACAGGGGCTTATTTAAAAACGAACAAGGATGAGAGTGGGCATAGAAAAGTGGAGGTGATCTCTTCAGCTTGTTTTTTAACCCACTTTCTGAGTTCATCTGTGGGCAATTCGATCTTGTCCTAAACCTTGTTTATGTGAATTTAGTTTTCCCCCAACTATAGTAACGGGCAACAATGATCTCTGGCTTTCTAACCTTTGCCCAGTCTGAACACCTTCCTTTTTAGGGGAGAAGGTCGCGTCCTCGCAAGAAGGGGCTCACCATCAGCGATCAAGTGCTCAGGGACGTGCAGAGTGATCTTGACAACAAGAGGACAGCTGACATGAGTGGAGCACACGAGGCCGATCACACAGCTAGTGATGCTGATCAGGGTCAAGGTGGTCTTATTCACAGGACTTCGGGGAGAACCCACTGAAAGCAAGACACAAATAAGACACATGGTGGTAAGAATCTTGGCATTGAGAGTCCAACTTGGCCTTTTGTTGCCCAATCCGACTAACAGGGGAGGCAGTTGGCAGATTTAGCCCACGGTGGGAAATGTCTCTGGCTGTATGACCTCAGTGACCTTCATCCTTACTGACACCGTGTCGTCGGTTGGAGTCAGAGAGGATTTGGCCAACTGATGGCCTTCAGGGTCAACAATGGTCTGTTGATCACTGTCACTCTTCTGGGGCCAGGTTCACAAGAGTAATCATAGCAGGAGACATCCTCTCCCTCTCCTCACCTTACTGAGCGCCCAGCTCTTGCCAAGGGCAGTGGGAATGGTTTAGCCCCATGCTGAGCTTCCCAAGGCTCTCCACAGAGGACGCTCTCCCCAGAGCCCTCCACTCCCACTCCCAGGGCGCAAACTACCGCTCCAGCAGGAACTTCCTGAGCTGGAAGAGCTCCTGCCTGCTCTACCTGCGAGAGCCCTACCCAGTGACTCTACTCGTGGGGCCTGGAATGAGGGAAACAGGGCATGTCTGCTCTGCATGAGTAGACAGTGTTGTCACACCAGGAAATGCTTGAAGTCCTGCAGTCAGTCGCTGGAGGAAATAATCGTTGCTGGGGAATGGGAAGTACTCCTGGGAAAGTGGAGACAGAGACGGGACGGAAGGGTTTGTTTGTTTGTCTGTTTGGGGGTTTGGGGTGCTTTTTGTTTGGCTATTTAGTTTTTTGTTTGTTTTTTTTTTTGTGGGGGAGAGTTTAAAATGATAGTTAGCAGAAGGACCTTATGCTTATGGAGGCAGAACAGATGCTTAAGAAAGCAAGGCAACAAAATGTGTGGGTTCTATGTTAATATTTATTGCTGATAATACTAAAAGGCATCCATTATGGCAGGCACTGTGCTAAGTGTTTTACATACATTATTTTATGTTTAATAGTTGTTTCTTTACAATAAACTCATGAGTCTGTCTAGTAACTTCCCACTTTACAGATAAGGAAAGTAAGTCTCCAAGATGAAGCTCATTCTGATAGTTAACATGTATGAGATTGTGACTGTGTCAGGCACCCGTGTTCAGGGTATGACATGGTTCACATCACAGAACAATGACCCCAACCTTAGAAGGCAGCTCTCCCAGAGGAACAGAGAGTTAGGGAGGCTATAGGGCAGGTCTAGGACCAAGCAGCCACTCCCAGGAGTGGAGCTGGGACCAGAACACAGATGCAGTTGGACTGTGACCCACAGGAACCCTGCACTATTCAGTCTTTGGGCCCAGTGGAGTCTTTGTAACTCCCGTTCTCAGGAGCACAAGAATGAGCTTTTGGTTCATGGCTGCACCCCTCCTCTAAGGGAGCAGGGTCCTGGGAGGGGTGTGTTGACATTAGCTGGGAGAGAGAGCCCGGAGGACAGAAGGTATAGCCTGTGCATCCTCTCTCTTTGCTACCTGGGAATATTCTGTGCATGCTCTTATCATTTCACAGTGGAGTCTATCTCCCCACATGTACGATCTCCAGCCCAGCCCAGGCCTCAGCAGCAAATTCACCACCAGAACATCCCTCAGGCATTCAAATGCAACATATCCACAACTGGACTGGCCACCTTCTCTCAAACCCTGCTCCCTGCTACTTGTACGGCCCTGCAAATGGCACCGCCACCTGCTTGGTTTCTCCAGTCGGAAAACTCCGCCATGCCTGACTCTTCCTTCTTGCTCACAAGCCACAGAGCCCCTGCACCAACCCCCCACGGATGCTGTTCCATTTTGTCATTTGGTGTCCGCAGTTTCTCTGGCCTCCATTTTCTCCCTCCATACCTAACCCCGGTCACCTCACACCTGGACTCCAGCAGCCGCCATCCACCCGTCTCCTGCCTCAGCCACGCCCAATCTCACCTGCCCTGCACGCTGCCCCAGAGGGACCCTTCACGAAGCAGAGTGGACAAGGACAATGCTCTTTAAAAGCTTTAATGACTCCAACTAAGCATCAGGTCCAGGTCTCTTTCAGTCAAGGCCATGTCCTTTCTGGCTTCTGCTGATCTTCCAGCCTTATCTCCTACGCAACCCACAAGCTTGCATCCCAAGCTTCATTCTAGCAAACCTTTTACTGCTCCCTGACTAGATCATCATCGTTTATGTCTCAGTGACTTTGTACATATTATTTCCTCCTCCACAGAAGGCCATTTTGTCACCTTGTCAGCCTGGTATACACCTACTCTTCACATCTCAGCTCAGACAACGTCTCCCTGTAAACACTTCCCTGAAACCTTCAAGAACAGATTCTCACTCATTCTTTGGTGTTCTTCTAGCCCTCGGTGCACCCTGCTGTTACAGCTCTTATCACAGTGTCGTCACTCTTTACGGGCAATCAATCGCCGCCCCTGTGATTGCAATAACTTGCTATTGATATTCCTGACTCTGTGGTCTTTCTGCATCACCAGCCCATAACCCAGCATCTCTGACTGGCTTCAGAACCTCCAGTGGTTCCCTTCCACCCACAGAAGCAAGTGCAAACTCAGACACGCGGCCTGCGTGTACCCCTCGCTAGCCAGCCTGTTCTCTAGCCACATCCCTGCCATCTCTGGGTGCTTACGGACTTCCATTCTGGACGCCAGCTGCCATGTTCAGGAACTTTCACTTCCTTGAAAACACCATGTTCTTTTAAGCATTCGAGGCTTCGCAAGTGTTATTTCCCTTTACTGAAATGCCTAGACTTCTCCTCTTTCAAGAAATCCTATACCTTATACATAACCCATTTCTAATTCTTTTCTTTTTTTTATGCTTCCTATTGCTGCCAGGTAGAATCACCTGGTCTCTCTTCTGAATACTGGCTTGACTTTATTTATACTATTAAATTAAGCCTTATCACTGTGCCATGTTTCCATGTTTCTACCAACTTATCATAAAGCCTTATCCATAGCAGGGGGATTATAAAATGTTTTTGCTGGTCTGATGGATATATCCAGTCCAATTGAACAAACACAAGCATCTACCATAGGCAAATCCTTCACTAGGCACTTTGGAAAAATAAATTATGCCTGCCCCATCTCTAAGAAGCTTCCAGTCTGGTTAATAGCAATAAACAGTTGATGCCTTAGGAAAGCCTAATATTTAAAAGAAACAGTTTCACACTATAAAGAAACTCATTCTAATTCCTTACCATGGATTTTCTTAAACAAGACTTTATCAAAGCAGGACATATCCTGCTTTGATCAGGCCGAGGTTGGCTAGGCCTAGGTTGAGTCTCTGCTGTCTGTAAACATGCAACAAGTATCAGAGGAGATAGGGAGACCCTAAACCACATCTCGCTTCAGGAAAAGTAGGGTATCAGACATCAGGATACCCAGAGCCCCACTGATCACTTGGGAAAAATAGTGGAAAGAATTTTTATTACACTGATAGCAGCGAAGCCTGTAGAAACTAGAATTTACAACTAAAAGGGCTTCTTCCAGTTTCTGTGAAGAACACACTGGTATGAAGGGAATTCAAGTGGAGGTGGGAGACAGCCAAAAGGCATATGTCCTTTGGAGGGCATTGGTTGACTCTTGGTTGAGGGAAATGCTATTGAATGTAGCATAAGGTGATGCCACTCAGATGTCCTGCATTATATCTTAAGGGACTCTGTCCAGAACTCTTCGAGACAGGGCACTGCAGAAACCCGAGTCTGCGCCATGGGGAGTTCTAACAGCAACGATGGTAGGAATTTCACAGTGCATTAGCAGTCACCTAAAAAGGCACATTTTAATATAATTTAATCCTGATGTAGCCCTGTGCATGGGTATTGTTAACTCACTTAATATGTGAAAGAACTAGGCTCAGAGAATTTGTTGTCCCGATCCAATAGCACATAGCCAGTAAATGGTGAAGCCAATCGGTGCGTGAACCCAGAACATCCTCTGTGATGATGGCAATAGCAGCAAAGTCATGGGTAGTGGCAGCTGCAGTTGCCATGGCCACACCTGGAGCCACTGGACAGGAGAGTGGAGAGGCCCAGATAGCAGCTGTGCGGGAGGACAGCTCTGCCAGTGCTGGGGAGCACGGATTAGCTACCCGAGCCCCGCCGCGAGGAAGGAGGGGACTTGGAGGCGTAGGGTCCTGCAGTTCTACCAGGCAGGGGTGTAGAGATCAAAGCCGTTCCGCACATTCTCAGGCCACAGATCATCCCCCATCCACCTGCCCGCACCCTTGCCCAGCTCAATCCCCAGCCCACATGACTGAGAAGACAAGGGGCATGTACACTATTCCTTTTTTTCACAAATGACACACTTCATCAACTTTACTTCCTGTGTCTAAACAGCAAAATAGGACTCCCGAGGCTTCCAGAAGGAATTGAGAATCTTCTGACCAAGAAATAGCCTTTCAAACAACTTGGAAACTTGTTTGAGAGTGCCATTATCTGGGAGAGATGATTCTCTGAAGATTTCCACTCTAGGCTCTTCTTTCTTCCTTAGGAGGAAACGCCAGGTGTGGTCCAAGAATTCTTCCTGCAGAAACCGGCTTTGGTCCACAAAGCCTCCTACCCCATCCACCACGTCCGCAGCTCCCGCCTCCCCGTCCTGACCCCCATCAGCCCCTCCTGCCCCGCCGTCCTTCCTACCTCTGCTGCGCCTCCGGCTCCTTGAGGGGTCTGTGTAAAAGGTCAGCTGGGGGTCGTTTTCTGCCTCTGTGCTAGAGTCCCCTTCAGGGTTCAAGAAGGCGGAACCAGCTGTAGCGGGAAGGAGCACGGCCAAGACAGCATTTTCAGTGTTGTCTTCATGACACCAAATCATTGGGCAAGTTCAACAGAAAACTCGATAGCAATGGGAGCAAGTAGACTGGCAACCTGGGGGAAGCAGCCAAGGGGACTGGGACCGCCTCACACACAATGTGTTTGGAAAGCAGACCCTTATGACAGCAATCACTGGAGCCTGCTTCCCTCAGCCACCTCCCAGTGACTAGGGCCATTTCTCTCACCTACTGACCCAAGGGGACCCCCCGGGAGGGTGGCTGGAAAAGGAAGAAAGGGAAATTTCCTCCATTATAGGCTATGATTCTGTTAATATAGAGTTTAAATTATGTTTTAAGAGGTGCAGGATATTACGTTTTTATGAATTTTGGGGGGGTTCTGGAATTAATATATATATTTAATGCAAAAAGAAGAGAATAAAGACAATACATAGAAATGTGGGAAGGGAACAACCCTGATATCCTTTGAACTCCCTAAATCTGAGAAAAACTCTGCTAATATTTGATATATATACTGCCTGTCTTTTTCTGATACAGAAAAAGGTAAAGGTTGTTTAATCCCCCTTTTAAATGACATTATGCTGTACCTTCTATTTTATAACCTCATTTTTTTCCCATTTAATAGATGGGTGGGCAAGTTTCCATATTAACAAATATAGATCTATATTATCATTTCAAACGGCTGCAGGGTGAGCCACTGGACAGCAGACAGATGCGCCCGGTAGTTAACCAATTCCCCGCTGATGGACATGTAAGCTATTTCCAATTTTTCGCTTGTTTAAACAATGTTGTGATGAACAGCCTTTTACACACTTCTTTGCACATTTGTCCAATTATTTTCTAAGGATAAATTCCTGTTGGTGAAATTACTTGGTCAAAGGGTTTACACATTTAAATTTTTGGTGAGTAGCATTAACTGCCTGCAGGAAGACCGTGCCAGGGCAGAGCCCCTCTAGCCTTGCACGAGAGTGTGAGTTAAGGGTGTTGATGGCCCTGTCTCTGCCGATAGTAAGGCATGCACCTGCAGCCCCACGTCAGACATGCATACCTCTTGCCTTGCTGTTGGTCCGCTTTCTCTGACTGCTGGAGGTGTGAGAGAGCAGGGTGGCCTGCTGGTGGGTGGAGTCCACTGGGCTGGTGGCAATAATGTTATCTTTATACTTGTTCATCAGCGACAGCTTGGCATTGTCACTGCCTGTATAAGGAAAAGTCAAGGCAAAGTCTTTAAGAGAAGGAAAAAACAGAGAAAATGAGAGCAAGAAAATCAGCACGAACCCAATAGATGAGGCTTCACAGAATTGAAATAAGGAAGCTGCAAAGTGAGAGACTGGCAGGAAGAAACTGAAATACTCCTCTTGGATTTCTAGGGACTGCAAAGTTAGGGGAGGATCAGTAAAGTCAGGGATTACAACCGAAAATGCAGTTCCACTAACTCTGTATTGATAAGGTCACCACTTGTAACCCTTTGGCTAAATGCAGACCACAGATTCGTTTCTTTTGGTCGGCACAGGGTTTTAAAAGTCGTGGAACCTGAGTGCATTCAGGCAGAACACGCCCTCTCTCTTTTACTGCAGTCCACACCGTTCTCTATCGTCTGACCCCAGCTTCACGTAATGTGTTGTCTGTCTACCCCTAAAGGCATGTGGAGTTGGTAACCTTTGAGCACCATTCATCTCCCTACTCTCAAGGAGTTCCCAGACTTCGAATCTTATTAGGAATTGGCTATTCATACAGACTGTCTTCCAGACAGCAAGCAGAATGGGAACCTCTGTGTGATTCCGCCTTTAAGCCCCACTGAAAGCCCATCTATCTTAAGCAACATTCAGCATCACACACGTCTTCTTTAAAGATAACTGGGCAGTGCTTCGAAGAAGGAGGTCTGATACCTTCGTTGCATTCCTTAATTTTGTCTTTAAAGAAGTACATCCCTTGTAGAGGCCACAGAGATATAGGCAAGACAACACAACTGAAGTACCCCAGGCCCAACTCTCAGAAGTCGTAGAAAAAAAACAGATAAAAACCGTCCCCTCCACTTCATGGGAGAATTAAATTGCCAAAGCAAATATACGATATGCAGATGAATTGCACAGTTGCACACGTGTTGATTTTTCTTGCTATCTGCTTCTTTCCGATAGAGGGTAGCTCTTTATACACCGAAAAGGCTCCTCTGCTGGATTTAATGTATCTCGGCACCCAATGTGTGCTGGAAGTGGGAAGGGATCAATTTCCACTATTCCTCCGATTTTCGAGATTGGAAAACAGCTCCCATTGTCTCAGGAAACAAGTTATTCTTACGCACCAAAAGGGCACGGTACATCCCACTATGCAGGACCATCGGCTGTTCCTACCCACTCCCCAGCTCCCCGGGACAAAGGACCAGACAGCCACCCCCACCCCTCGCCCGCCTCCCCTCCCCACCTGGCGTGAGGTCCATCCCCGCCTTCTCGTTGCAGCCCTGCAGGGAGTCCAGGGTGCGGGTGACCTGGCTGGCGAAGTCCTCCCCTCCGTTCATGCACTCCCGCTGCAGGTGGTGGCGCAGGTCGGTGATGTCGTACTCGTAGCCATCCAGGATGGGCGTCTCCCGGATGCTCAGGGTGCCGCTGGAGTTGTGGCCCTGCACGCGGGCGTTGCGCAGACTCTCGCGCCCGTGCCCCCCGATCAGCACAGAGGGGATGTAGTGGATCTCGTTGGCTGCCTCGGCGCTGGCGCTCTTCTGGGGCTGGGGGACCCGGCGGCGTTTGCACCAGCGCCGGCGAGTGTACAGGATCATCACCAGGCACAGGATGGACAGCAGCAGAGCGATCATGCCGCCCTGGGAAGAGAGGAACGCGGATGGCCGTGGGCAGACGGGCAGGCTCTTCCCAGAGTCACCGCCCCTGCTGCTACCGCCATTCACCACTCATTCATTCGTTCAGGCGTAGTGAGCACTTACGGCGGCCGTCACTCAGCAGCGACGGGACAGACCGCAGACTGCTCTGATCGGCATTTAGGGAGAGGAGAAAGGAACTGGGACGACCAGTGCATCATTTCGAGTGGTCCAGTTGCTTCTGGCTTAGCAAACAGTTTAAAGAAATAAGTCTTTGCGATCGATTGTAAGTGAGTGTGTCTGTGTGTGTGTGTCTCTGTGTGTGTGTCTGTGTGTGTGTGTGTGTGTGTGTGTGTTTGAGAGAGAGAGAGAGAGAAAGGAGGGAGGGAGGGAGGCACAGCTACAGAAATAGGGAGGGAGTTCATGTGGTAAGGGAAGTCTGCTACACATAAAGCTGCTTTCAGTCCATTTATTTTAGCAGTGCAGGGTGGCATCTGGTTTCTTCTTGTCTCACATCTAAAAATCAATCACAGGTAGATTCTAACACTAGCTCCACCAATTATTATAAATTTTAAGCTTCTCTGTATAATAGAGAAGACACCACTTAACCCCCCAGGGTGGCTGTAAGAATTAGGTTAGCTAACTATGTAAAGTGCCTAGCATCATACATCACACATAATTAAGGCTGTTCTCAGCATAACCTTAAACATTTTCATCTGAGTAACTGGCCCAGCAGGGAAAACCATTGACAAATCCAAAGAGAAATTTACACCCATCTGGAATTTACCACCAAGTGTGGGCAGGGATCTCACCATTCGAACATGGGTTTTTGGGTTTTTGGGCCACGGCTTTCCCCTGATCACCCTGGGTCCTGAGTGGGGCTCACTGATCTTGCTAACCCAGGGGAAGGGGACGAGACCAAGTCCTGCAGCCAGGCTGGCAGAGGGGTTGCCTTCTGCACCTTCTGGTTCTCCAAGGCCACCACCTCTGTGGCCGTTCCTTACAAATCAGGACGCCACTCAGTCGTCTGTCAGAGGCGAGGACGCAGGGCTCAGGGAGACTGAGTGCCTTGCCTTGACACCCTCCTGGGGCAGTGTTTGGAGGGAGGCCCTGCAGGCCCGTTTCTGCACAGCACTCGGAGCGCATCAATCTCCCCGTGCACAATCTGTACCCACTCCCTGCATTTTGGTCAATATCCCTCCAAACCTATTTCACTAGGCCAGGGTGTGCCAAATGGTTCTGCTCTCCACCGTGGGCTTCAATCATGTCACCCTATCAGACGAGGTAGAGATGAAAACCCCCTGTTAATTCCAGGGGGCCCACCCACACAAGGTTAGCTCAGGAGGATTCCCCCAAACACAAAAAAGGGGGCTTTAACAGTCTCATAATAATTATGTTTTGGATTCATGAAGTTCATCTCCCCATAAATCTTATTATTTATCCTCCCTCTGCTATCATCGCTGTGAGCAAAGGAACAAACACACACACACACACACTCACACACACACTCACACACACACTCACACACACACACTCACACACACACACTCACACTCACACACACAAACTCACACACACTCACACACACACTCACACACACTCACACACTCACACACACACTCACACACACACACTCACACACACACACACACACTCACACACACACTCACACACACACTCACACACACACACACACACACACACTCACACACACACACTCACACACACACTCTCACACACTCTCACACACACACACACACACACACACACACACACACACACACACACACACACACACACACACACACACACACACACACACACAAACACACACACACACACACACACACCCTCTTTCCTCGTTTCGGGAGCTGAAAATTCCTGAGAATAGGAAGGAATGTGGTTTACTACAGGCATCGAGGATCTTGAAAATTTAAAGTTAAGCGTTATAGTGGAGAGAAGAGAGGAAGATACGGAAAGAGGATTTTAAATCCCCAGATCTTTTTCTGGGGGTTGGATGGAGGAGAGAGTTTTTTCGCCTAAAGATTAAACCCCACACAGTCCATAAACATACGACGCAGTCAAAACACAAAGAAAAAAGATGTCTACACATTTTAATTTTTCAAAACTTTCCACCTTTCTCAGCTCCCTTTCCATTCTTAATAGTGATATAATAATGTGCTTCCAGAGGGCACAGTAATTGACTTAAAACACACAGTGATTGTCTCCTTATCTGTGTCTGAGACAGTGTGGATACGTTTAATCTCAGCTTTCCTTGAAGACGTGCTTTCACTGTTGGCCTTTGTGTGGTTACCGCCTAAAGGAGATTTAAGTTAAGGATTGGAGCCATGGACCCTGATTAATACTCAACGTGAGAGAACTGCAAACAGTGGGAGTCATTCATTTGGGCAAGGCATTTAACGCCTTCATTTCAGGTACATTATTGGATATGAAATGTACCACTGTGTTATTGAACTTCAAGAGAGAATTTGTGAGGTTATAAATTATTTCCTACCAATAAAAAAGAAAAAAAATGTGTAAATTCCTAAATGAATTTTAAATGCATTATAACAGATTTGGAATCTAACAGCAATTTACTTTAAGTGAGAGAGAGCAGATGTGATAAACTACACAGATACAATCTGTGAGTTGGAAGATTTAGAAACAAGACCACTGGAACAACTTTTACTAATCTTTTTGGAAAAGGAGGCAGCATGATCTCAAGAAAGAACCTCATGGTTAAGAGCAAGGGGTTCTGGACCTGGGCTGCTGGAGGAAAATCCCCACCCCCAACAACTTCCTAGCTCTATGGCTTCCGGCAAATTATTTAACCTCTCTGCATCTTAGCTTCTTCACTGGGAAATTTTGAGTGTGTATATGAGGAGCAAATGAAGTCAACACTTGCTTACTATCATTGTCTATAAAAGGGTCAGGCAACAATGGGACTGGAGCAGCTAGCAGTTCACATGAAGAAGCCCCAAGTCCAGTTCAAAATTGGCTCACAAGTGACAGAATTCTTCCAGACAATTGAAGACCGTCGTGTGCTTGGAATTGGAGAACTGGGCAAAGTAGCTATATTGATTACCTGTCTAATGACTACTTTTTCAGAATGCTTGGCATAAAAGTCACTCAGTTTAGCTATTGCCTGATTATTTGAAGGCAAAGCCATATTTATAGAAGGTCCAGAATTAATGTTTTGCTGATGCATTTTCACATTCCTGGCTGTAAACCCCAGGCTTCAAAATAAGAAAGCTCTAGGTCACCACCCCCTGTCATTCTAGTTTTGCCTTTCCCCATCCTTCTGTGTTCTTCCTTGGTCTCACCTTGCTCATGCTTATATCTAATGCGGTATTTTAGGCCTCCTTCTACACACTCTTAGTAAAGTGTAGGACTGGAAATGTTTTGCCTCTCACATCCATCCCTGGAAACAGTGCATCAGGAAGACACATTGAAGACATTTCTTTTTTGTAAGTTTAATTTTATTTTTAATTGACACATAATAATTGTAGTTATTTATGGGGTACAATGTGATGTTTGGATATATATATGCATTGTGTAATGACCAAATCAGGTTAATTATCAAATCCATCACCTCAAACATTTACTATTTCTTTGTGGTGATAACATTAAAAATTCTTGGCTAGCTATTTTGAAATATGCAATACATTATTGGTAACTATAGTAATAACCCTACTGTGCAATAGAACACCAGGACTCATTCTTCCTATCTAACCGTAACTTTGTATCCATTGACAAACTGCTCCGAATCCCCACTTCCTCCTTACCCTCCCCAGATCCTAGTAACTACTATTCTATTCCATACTTCTGTGAAGTCAACTTTTTTAGATTCCACATATGAGTGAGATTGTGTAGTATTTGTCTTTCTGTGTCTGGCTTATTTCACTTAACATAATGTTTTCCAGGTTCTTCTGTGTTGTAGCAAATGACAGGATTTCATTCTTTTTTTCCTGGAAAATAGTGTTCTAGTGTGAAGACACTTTTTTTTGTTTGTTTGTTTAAGAGGCAGAGTCTCACTGTCACTCAGGCTAGAGTGCAGTGGTGTGATTATAGATCACTGTAACCTTGAACTCCTAGGCTCCAGCAATCCTGCCACCTCAGCCTCCGGAGTAGCTGGGACTACAGGTGGACACCACCATGTCTGGCTAATTTTTAAATATTTTTTAGAGATGGGGTCTTGCTATGTTGCCCAGGCTGGTCTTGAACTCCTACCCTCAAGCAATTCTCCTGTCTTGCCCTCCCAAAGTGCTGGAATTACAGGTGTGAACTACCACACCTGGCCATACACTTCTTTTTAAAAAGACATTTCCATTGCTTACTGGGTCAAGTTTATTCCTTGTAAATCATCTTGGTAATTTGTATCAATACCTAGTCACAAAAAGAAATTTTAAAAATCATAACCTGCATTCTAAGTAGAATTTTAAAATCTAGACTAGTTCTGACATCACTTTCCACATTTAATACCATTGTCATAGCTTCTCAGTGCTGTTTTAGTGCTCTGTCCACATAGCTATTTCTGTGCTGATCACATTGTATTAGAGTTGCTTATGTGTTTGGCCCCACAACAGACTATGTTTCTTGAGGTCAGGGATTGCATCTAATTTATCTAGTGTCTGGTGCTAAGTGACTATTTCACAAATATTAATGGTAATATTTCCCTTAGCTATGGCATACCTTTATTAAAAACTCAGGCTGTTTTATGTTAAATGATATTTTTACTCATTTTTCACCTCAAAATAGAAGACTCTATTGCTTTTTAAGAATTATAAAAATAATTCAGGCTCATTTTAAGAAAATGAAGTGACTTAAAAGTACATATAATAATAAGCAAAAGTTCCTCTATACTTTTGCCTCATCTCTCTATCCTGTGTGGTAATCACCATCAACATTCTAGACTACATCCTTGCAAACATTTTAATTCATATATTACTGTATGCATAGGCACCAACAAGATCAAAGCATAACATACTTACCTGCCTTGTTTACTTAATGCTTTGTAGATACACACACACACGCACACACTCACACACACACACACACACACACACACACACACACGGATAATATTATTAGCCATACAGGTTGATTAGGACTCTCTCTAGGTCCAGATTGATTCCAGACCTTGCTTTTAATAATGCAAGTGGTTTAAGGTCAGAACTAGCCTTTCTCTCTTCTCTTTGAAGGACATTTCCCCTTTTTTCACAAATCATGTTTTAAATAGATGTTGTTTGGCCCAAGTAGTTAAATGATGCTGCTGTTGCTCTAATAGGAAAACAAAGAATACACAGCTCATTGGCTTTCTGCTTAATTTCTGTCTCAACTTCTTAATAGCCTTATGGGAAGCCCTGTGATTGGAAGATTTCCATTACATATGACACCTGGAAAGCCTCCCAAATCCTTAGAATCATAAACTTTAAAACCAGGAAGGCTCTTAGGTGTTGTTATGCAGGTTGTTTTCAAAGATGAGGAAACTGAGGCCTATAGAGGGTAAACAACCAGATAATAGTAGAATTGGAGCTAAATCCTAGATCATACTTGATGGACTCTTTGAGATTGTTGGCCCAATGCCTCCGTGTAAGTGCAAGATGTATTATTATTAATAAAGTAGTTCAGTAATAAAAAGTCAGTCATAATTGAATTCTTTTCTAAGAAAATCATCAAATAGCTATGGAACACCTTTTACCCCATGTTAAAATCAGATTCATTTTGATGATAAATTATTTAAAAGCAAGTTTAAAAAAATATAAAATCTTAAGTGCTATTAAAAATTGATTAGGAATGCATTATTCTTTCATTGACTCAGTTCAGATTGTTTTTTAATTTTTTTGGTCAAAGCTAATAAATTTGAGTAGATGTTTCAGACAGACATTTTGCAATCATTTGGTAATCAGTCAATTAATCACAACTTCATAAATATGGATTTTAAATTACATTTATTCTCCATTCCTGAAAGACTATTTTTTTATTTGTTTTAAATTTATACATCCCCATCTGGGTTGCGATTAACACTGATAAAACTCATAAAACTTTTATTAAAAGTAATCAGAGGTGCTGGCCCAGTTGCATGGACGTCAAGTATGGTACCATCCTCTCTCACAGGATGGGAATTCTAAGCTAAAATTTCTCAAGATGGTGGCATGAGAGAAGGATGCTTGCTACCACAGAGGAATTTGGGTTTCTCATGCACAGTGGGTTTTGTTTTTGTTTTTATTTAATCAAATAGATCAACATATCCACTTTTATTGCAAAACTGATGAAAATTAGCATTCATTCATTTAATGTGTTTTTATTAAAACATTAAGGAAGAACTAACTTAGACAAAGTTCTGTCTCATGGAGCTTACATTCTAGTGGGAAAGTTATGCTGCACTGGCTTGGAACTAAACTTAGCCTCTTGAGTAGCGGTTGAGGTTGTAATACTGAATCTATACATCAAGTTTGTATATAATCACAATATAGTGATTATAGAATAAAAAAATAAATGTAATTAGTTATTTATTTGTTCAATCCACCAGTATTTAAGTATTTTTATGTGCCAGGCATTGGTCTAAGGGCTAGGTATACTGCCATGAATCAAACAAGATCCCTGTGTTCATTTATTCATTCAACAAATATTTTATTTACTACCAATGATGTGCCAGCCACTGTGCTATTAATGAGCCACTTTATAAATGGAACAACTGAGCCCAACACTTCTATTCCATCACAAAATGTGTATTTCTACAGTAATTTCTCTTTTGGACACTCTTATTGTTGGTTAGCCCCTGGCTACTGTGACACAGCAAGTTATAATTTTAAATATTTTAAAATGTTGCAAATTGGGTGATTGTTTTAAATTAAGTCATATAAAAAAGAATATTTTAGTTCCACCTAAGGCTACGTGGTGCTTCACAAATGTTTGTTGAATGTTAGAGAATAAATGAAGGTAATATCGCCTTCAGGAATATTGTAACAGGAACCACCAAGGCAGAGGGGTTGTGGGATTTGCCAAAGTAGTGGAATAGGGAACCCAGCTCTGAGATACTGACTTGCTTTTGCTTTAAGTTGCCAATCAGAGCGCATTCACTTTCTTCCTGCACTTACTTTTAGGTATGAGCAGAAGTTTGAAGGTGATGCTCCTCCATTGGAACCTAAAGCCAGTTCCCTTTTAATAAAGGTAATGTTTTCATCATCCAATTTATTGAAGCTCTACAAATAATCGCTTTCTGCATGAGGGCACCTGTCCCGTAAAGGCATCCTACACTTGGCCATGGGGTCTTTAGCAGCTATCTGGAGCCTTGCCAAGTTGTTTTTCCTGGAAATAGGGCTCAACACTTCTGTTACACACTCAATGCTCCCAGACATTGTTTTAGCAGCTGAGTCATTTGCTACAAGTATTATTTAAGGTATGACTTTATTTCCCCAGATTACCATCCTGAACTCTTTGATCTGTGTTTTTTCTTTCTTTTCCCTCTCATACCATTCATTATGACCAAATCTCAAGTTTTATCTACTTTATAATGTTTTTGCTGTCTGCTCTGGCCTCCTTATAAACCCCTTGCTTTTCAAATCCTTTATCACTTAAGATTTATATCTATCAATTTTGTACCTCATGTATTTATTCTACAAATGCTATTTACCATTTGCAACAGGCAAAGCACTATGCTAAATGCTAAAGCTAAAAAGTTGAAAGACGGGTCCAACCTTGTCCTGGTGAAGGTTACAATCTAAATACAGGAAGGCAAATATATTAGTAAACCACTATTTATACAGTGAGTTAATTCCTGTAGGAGTAGAGAGAGCGTGCACATTAATTTAGCCATGTACAGAAGCATATACACCTCTATTGGTCTCTATATTTTTGAAAAATCTCTTCCTAACTAAACTGAAGGTCCTTGAGCATGGGAATCCAGTATTATTCATGCATGGCACATGATGAGCTCATTGTGGGTCTCAGCAAACAATCACTGATTGGCAATTTTTCCCTTCTTTAGTGCTATGTCTCTGTTTCTTTCCATATCTATGTCCATCCTACCATTGAAGAATGTATATTAATTTATTTAAGCCATCATTCTTTTTGGCTGGAGCAGTTCATTGCCTATTTGAGACTGTTGAGAGCTCTCTTTCCCTCTGCCATGGTGACGGATACTGTCTGAGGTGGCTCCTGCTCCATCAGCGTGGGTTCCAGAGTGGAGCGACACAGAGCAGAGCCCCCAGCTGACTCTTGACAGGCAAATAGGCTGAATGAGAAATAAACCTGTATTATGATAAGTGACTAAGATATGTTACCATAGCATAACCTAGTCTCTTCTGATATAACTTTTGGGAATATGATTTATGTTTTTTTTCTTGTATACTTTTTGGTAGGGACTGAAATTCTATTTCCCGCCTCCCAAATTCATATGTTGAAGCCCTAATCCCTGATGTGACTGTGTCTGACGATAGAGCCTTTAGGAAGTAATGGATAAATGAGATCATAAGGGTGGGGCCCTTATCTGATAAGACTGTGGCCTTTTAAGAAAGAAAAAAGAGACCGGAGCTCTTTCTCTCGCACTCTTTCACGTGAGGACATAGGAAGAACATAGTTGTCTGCAAGCTGAGAAAAAAGCCCTCACCAGAAACTGACCACACTGGCACTTTGACCTCAGACTTCCAGGCCCTAGAACTGTGAGAAAATAATTTCTAGTTGTTTAAGCTATCCAGCCTATGGTATTTTGTTACGGCAGCCTGAGCTAAGATACCGTTTTTTTCTTATTTATACTTATTTATATGTTTTTTCTTACTTATTTATACTTTTTTCCTATTTATGATTTTTCATTTCTGCCTTTCTGATTTTCTTAAACTTCTAAAAATAACTTTTATAACCATGAAAGTTTTAACACTAAAAAAAATAAAACCTTAAAAGCGTCATCCTTGTATCATATATTTTAGTGGATGTGCTACCTTGGTTAGCTTTATAGTGAACTAAATTCAAGGGAAACCCACATGAAAACCTAAATTCAATTCAATTTCATAAAGATGTATTGAGGACCTACTGTGTCCAGCCAAAGCTCTAATAGGTGCTGTACTTAAGGGCCTCACACAAATCTCCTACCTCTGTTTCTGCAGTTACAAACACACACCATTTCTGTACTTTATGAACTTAAATGGTGACTTGCAGAATTGTTTTTAGTCTCTCTAGAATGTTCTTGAGATCAGTGTAGCTGTGGGAAATTGTATTACTGGTCACCAAAATCTGCTTCTCCTCCCCTTTCTAGGAGAGATTTATATTTACAGTCCCAGTGGAGTTGGGCTCCATCATGTGGCTTTCTTTGGCCAATGAAATATGAGTAGAAGTAGCATATGTCTCTTCCATGCTCACACTTCACGAGCCTCAGCTGCAAAGAACTGTCTCAGTCAAGGTCGTGTCCTTCCTGGGATGGCACACATCTGGTGACTAGTGGAGGGAGGGATGTAAAGGGTTGGCTATTTTGGGACAACTCTGATGGGTCGTTTAGCTCTAGAGGAGATGTCGATGGGCCCGCATCCCAGCTTGACTTCTTCTTTTGCCCAATCTTACTTCCTTTCCCTTCCTCTCCACTGGTGTTGGTCACAAGGATGCTTCCTGCCAAACCTCCTGCACATTCAACTCTGTCTCAGGGTTGGCTTCTGAGAGAGCCCAACCTGCAACAATACATCTTGATCTTGATGTGTGGTATGGGGGACTGTTTATGTGTGTGCATGCACGTGTTCAGGTATGCATGAATGAACATGTATGTTTAATCGTCTGTATGTGTATTCCTGGCTTCACGGACATCCCTATTATTCTATGAAGAAACAGTTGGGTTTAAGAGCAACAGGAAGGAAGAAAGGGAGGGAAGAAGGAAGGAAGGAAGGAAGAAAGACAAATATGAAGAAAGAGAGAGTGATTGAGAAAGAACGGAGAGACATTTCGAGCCTGAAGTTCTTTTCTCTTCCCATGTCCCAGATTCTACATGGATGTATTTGACACCAGGGTTTTATTTCCCATTTCTCTTATTTTCACTGAAACATCCTACCCCTCTTTATATATTCTCTCACCAACCCCCTCATTAGGACAGCCTAAACACATTTTATGTGAGGTTATTGTTTACACATTTGATTCATAGTAATCTCAGTGTCAACTGCCCTGGGGACCAAGGAGGTGGAAGGTGACCCTAGCACTGCACCTCACTGCACATAGGGCAAGTCATTGCACCTCTGGGCCTTGCTTCTCTCAGCGGCATGTCAGGGAGATTGAATAAAATAACCACCGAAGCATTTTTCAGATCTTATGAAAAGTCTAAAACATTGAATCTAATTCAATGCTAAACATTGAATCTAATTATAGCATAAAACAACTACCAAATACAGAAAATCCTTATATTTTAGGGAGGCTATAAGTAGCTGAGAAATTCCAAGGGACCCATGGGACACCCGAGAGATCTGTGAAATGGATAGATGTCCTGGGGAGCACTGGATGATGCTTCATAGGTGGTGTTATTTTGGTGAACTCAGCTTGCTTCAGGTTTTGCTTTCAGCCTTGAAAGTCCAGAAAATGTGATACTTATCAGATTCACTTTAATCAAACTCACCAACACAGACACACAAAGAAGAATGCAAATTCGTACATTGACAAAAAAAGAAACCCCTTTCACGTGACTTGCATCTTTCATTTGGCGACCATTACTTTGGAGCAGAGGAAAGTGCAGAGTCTGGAGGGTATGCTGTTTCTGGGCTATGTAGAATCCTAGAGAAATATCACTGAGGAAACTTCTCTCAGATCTTTGTCATCAGTGGCTCTCTCTGCTGGAGCAGGTTGGACACATGTCTACTGCCAATAGGCTTCTGTGTCTCGGTGTCTTCCCACTTTCCTCCTATGGAGACCTGTTTCTTGTTGAGATACACCATGATTACCGATTATCTGCGGCCAACCTCTGCTCCTCTGGGCTTCAGGGGCCATCTGTCCTCTTCCGGTAGCTATGTTAGATGTGCAAATTCAAGTTTCAGAAAAAGACCTTTCTTTGTTGAAAGCCACTGGGGAGAAACTCCTTATCCACTACAGGTATAAGTAGGGCTTTTCAGAGGTCAAGAGGATGGGTCACTTTGTTTTTTTTTTATTTTTTAAGCTCCTCAGTATATTTTTTAAAAAAGTGAAAGGTACACAATTACAAATATTGTGGTGGTATTGAAGATTTACATTTAATGGATGCATTTCTTCAATACGGAATATAATGCAATAAAATTACTTTCGCATTGCCCAGAATAATTATAGAATTCATTATAAAATATTAAGTCCTGGGGCACTACAAGCAGTGTTGTCTGATAAAAGTGTTTTATTTAATTTTGTTTATTTTCAATCCATGGGTCACATCTCCATCAGTGGGTCATGAAATCAATTAGTGGGTGAAGAGCAGAACAACCAAGAGCAAATGTAAAAATCTCCTTCATCCAGCGTGGATAGGCTAAAAATGTTCATGTTGATTTGTGTATACCCCCCATCCCCGCCCGTCCAGCCTGCAGGGCCTCAGTAATTTATACTGACTTTCTCCACTTTCCCCATCCCCTTCCCTTCATCCCCATCTGTTCTGATTACAACCAACACTTAAAGACACTTGCCATAGACAAGAATGGAGCACAAATACACAGTGCATTGCGTGTGGTAAGGGTGTGTATTGTTCTGTGCTGACTGTGGTGTACAATAGATTTCTTACTGTGGTTTATACTAAAAAGTTTGAGAACTAGTATCTTAGTATGCATGTTTAGGCTAAATGATGGCTGTCTCTTTTTCATATCATCAGTGTGTTTCTGCAATGAAGTATTTATATTCTTTTTGAGATAAAGCTAAAAGTCAAAACTTATTTCATCTCATAAATATAAGACTTGGACCAAATGAATCTTCTAGTATTCCCCCACCTACCCACCCTAGACAAAAAAGTATTTTACTAACCCAGAGTGCCTTGATAAATTTCTTTTTTTCCCCTGTCCTCATTCCCTCCTCTCTTTATCCCTCCTTCAAAGCATAAAGTTAAACATTATATATTTTCAAAAATTAGTCTCAACTTCATTGTTTGACATTGCAAAATCTGAGTGGAAGCAAAAGAAAAGTTCGACTTTTATTGTAATTTCTTTCTCAGACACATAATTCTTGCAGTGCTTCAAAAAATAGCCCAATGAGAATAGTAGTTCAGCCCAGCAGACATTTCTGTGATGTTTACTATGTGTTCCTTACAACAAACCTGGTAAATAGCTTGTCGTTCTCCCTGCTTTATAGTTCAGAGAATTGGGGTTCAGAGAGGTAGCAAAACTGCATAGCTATTAAAGGCCATTAATGGATTTTCTGGTTCATGTTCCAGTGGCTGGCCATTCGACAATCGTTTGTCAAGGATGTACTATGTTCTAGAAACCATGTATTAGGAAACCTGGAGGATATTAAACTGAGTGAGACGTGGTGTCCTCCCTCAAGGAGTTTGAGTCACTCTGGGGCTGTAGATACTTTTAAACTCGATCAAGTGTAGTAAGATAATATATATAACAGCTACCATTTAGGAAGCACTTACTTTGGGCCAGGCATTAGGTTTGCACAGTGCTGTGTGGACCCTGAGCAGGGTAGTGCTCAGGTAAGCTTTTCCATCTCTGGGAAAGAATGGTTAGAGTATCCAGCAGCATCCACAGACAGCAAGGCCCTCAGAACAGAAGGGACTGTGAGTGCAGGAAACCAGCTGGGTGAGAGAGTGCCTTCTGTCTCAGGGGTGTGTGTAAAGGGAAGGAGACTTGGGAATATTCCAGGATTTTTATCTTGGACAACAAGGTTGTGGGGTGGCACATAGGAAATAACTGAATTTTTTACATTTACTCAAGGTTCAGTATTGTGGTGCATAATCTCACATGTGAAACCTAGAAAAGTCAAAGTCATAGAAGTGGAAAGTAGAACCGTGGTTACCAGGGGTTGAGGGTGAAAGAAAATGGGGAGATGTTGGTCAAAGGATGCAAAGTTTCACAGGAAAAATGAGTTTTTGACATCTATTGCACAGCATGGTGACTATAGTTAATAATAATATAGTGTATACATCAAAGTTACTAACAGAGTAGATTTTAAGTGTTTACTCCACAAATAAAAGTATGTGAACTGATGGATATGTTAATTAGCTTGATTTAATCATTCCATGATATATGTGTATATGTATCAAAACATAACATTGTACTCCATAAATGTATACAATTATTAGTTGTCAATTAAAAAATAAAAATGTAACAAATAATAAAAAAGCCAATATTGTGGCCTTCACATGGATACCCATTACCTGAAAGAATTAGCACTTTCCACACTGTGAGGTTGATATTTGTCCTGAATAAATTGCAGAAAAAGCTGATCGAATTAAGGTCAGTTTTTTTATTTTAAGAATTTATTTTGGCAAAACAGAATACAACATGGTGTGCTTCAATATACAGATTTTTCGGTGAGGGGAACTCTTGTCTTTTGATTTAAAACTTATACCTAAAAGATTAATGAAATAGGAGAGCTCAGTTTTAGAGTGTTTGTGTAGATGTGAGAAACTGATGTAGTAGGTGGATAATGAACAGGTAATCACCGGAAGATACAGTAGTCTAGTTGAATGACAACAGGATATAATTAAAAATACATTTTGAATTCATCGATGTTTGAATTAGCTCTTTTTTTTTTTTTTGGTCATTTCAATCATTATTTGAATGGCTCTGTAAAGGATAAACCATCGCTGTTTTAAAATAAACTTTTTAAAGTATAAAAACACAAGTCTCTAGGATTCAATGCATGTGCCGAATGGAACATTTTTAAATTTTAAACTGCTTAGAGTCCTTTTTGAAAATCTTTTATTTAGACTATGTTGTACTTTTTAGGAAAAAACGGAAGCAATGTTCTAGAAAAGGAAAGCAAGGCAGGAAAGAAATGTATACACTCTGTATTTATACTATATTCACGCTGTATGTGCATACGTGCACCCACATTGGCTCCCAAACCTGCCTTCATATACCTAATGACAAACACCTGTTATCCAGAATTCAGATAACCAGTATCAATACTACACAATTATAATGGAATTCTTAATAATTCTGTGACTCTGAAGGATCTTCAGATGGCTCTGACATTCTCTAGGGTATGTTAAATTATGCCAGCCAGGTGTGGTGGCTCATGCCTGTAATTACAGCACTTTGGGAGGCTGAGGCAGTAGGAGCTCTTAAAACCCGGAGTTCAAGACCAGCCTGGGCAACATAGCAAGACCCTATGTCAACAAAAAATAAAAACATTAGTCAGGCATGGTGTTGTGTGCCTTTATCCCAGATACTTAGGAGGATGAGATGGGAAGATCGTTTGAGCCTGGGATTTTGAGGCTGCAGTGAGCTATGACTGTGCCACTGCTCTCCAGCCTGGGCAACAGAGTGAGACCCCCATCTCTGAAAAAAAAATTATGTGAAGATCAATATTACTGTTAGGTATATTTTATTATATTATTTGAATATTGGTTATAACTCTGGGTTATACATTGTTTCTCTCCTTTGATCTAAATATTTAATTAACTATGTTTTAATTTGCTATGTGTGAATATCTGTGAAAAAAGGATTTGATTTTGTAACTGCTCTTCAGCTGTGGATGTAAATGTATTTGATAAAACATCCCTTCAATGTAAAAGGACTATTATCTAGATGCCCTACTACTGTCTTGTTTGTATATTTGCTTCTACATTAATGTTTGAGACAGTTGGTAGGAAAAAGATATTTCTTTCGTTTAAGGAAAAAAATCTACATATGGTGTTGGTATATGGCATCAGTGAGCTCTTTCTGTTTAGTTGATCCAAGTTTTGATCTTCAGTAATAGTGCTTGATTTGGTGGAGGCATCTCTGGGTAACTAACATTTGCCAGAATGTGCTTTCTAATTCTCTTTAAAGTTGCAATCCATAGTAACCACAATTGGGTGTTCAGGTTCTTTACCCAGTCCCAGTTCGAAGGAATGGTAAAGGATTTGTTTTCAGGAGAGTAATAATGGCCAGCTTACTGGATTCCACTTGCCGGATCACAGTCATTGTAAAGAGCTATTAATATAAGTGATTCTGTTTATTTAATTCACAGCACAACCCTATGGAATTGTCACTGTTTTACTCTTGAGAAAACTGAGACTCAGTCATTCAACAAATATATAGTAAACATGTACCATGTGCCAAGCACTGATCTAGCTTTGGGTGCGTAGCAATGAACAAAATAGACACAAGGTCCCTACCTTCCTAGACTTTACATTCTGATGGATGCTCAGAGAGGTTCTGAGATGTTGCCCAGGACAGAGTAGATATTGTGAGATGGATTGGAGAGCCTGTGCTCCTAATCACTATGCTTCACTAGTATTTTTTTTTCAGTCAGGTAAGTTCTAAAGGGAGCCTCGGTATATGGTGCCTCTTGAATTTTCAGTCAAAATGTCACAGCATCTATTTGGCTCAGCAAGTATTTGAGTGTTTACTATAAATGGTTTTGTGGAAATAGCACAAGGCTGAGAGTCAGGCATTGTGGATCTGATGCTAATGTTTAGGGGCAAGTTCCCAAACTTCTTTGGAAGGATACTAGGCGAGACGTCACTGAGCTACTCTAACTTTATGGTGGTTCTATGTACCTAATACTTTTAGCTGCAATGTATAAAAATGTATGTTGCCAAAAGTATGTGCTAGATGCTGACTTTGGGGAATGTAAGCCTCGCATAAGACTTTGTAATTTTCAAAGCACTGTTAACACATTATCTAATTAGCTCATCATAATGACCTAACAAGTAGATTGGAAAGATGCTCTTACTGCAGTTTTATATTTGAAGAAACTGAGCTTAAGGGGCTTGCCCTATAGAACTAACAAACATTAGGGAAAAAACTCAAATTCTTCTCATTTCACAAATTCTGGACCACCTGCCTCTGGATGACAAGATTGAGCTTGTTGTAGAAAAGAATTGTTTACTAAGCTCTTACTATGTTCCGGACACTATGGGCAAAGATAAATCAAATACAGGTCCTACCCACTCTTATGGCACTTGCAGTCCAGCAGGAGAGGAAAACTTCTGCACAAGTAGCTTCTAAAAAGGAATGAGAAGGCAAGAATCTTAAGAGATATTCAAATATGAAGAGATATTCAAGTAGGAATTGGGAAGTGGGAGGGATTATTTTAAGTACACATAAAAAAGTAGGACTTCATAAAAAACATCATTTTAGCTGATTATATATAGCCATGGAAGGGTATTCTAGGTGGAGGTGATAGTGTAGGCTAAATTATGGAAATAGTGCAGCATTAAGAGACAATCCATGGTTCAATTTAGTTGGAGCATGAGCTGGAAAAGGGCAGCAGCAGAAAGGCCAGTGAGATGGGCTGAGGCCAGTGGTAAATGTCCTCAGGACTTTGCTTTGTAAGCTCTCGGGAACCAATGGAAATTTCTTAGCAAGGGAGTGTATGCATCTAAAAAACTAACCTGTCAGCAGTGTATAAAATGGACTGGATTGTGAAATAAAAAGGCAAATTATTCTATGTGATGCATGTAATAAAGTTTATTGAATGTACTAAGCAGTAAGTGTGATAATAAGTCGTGAATAAGAGAGAGAGATTTCTATTGGAAGGTTTCCTGCAGCAGGAATAACTTGGTCTAGGCATAGAAAAATAGTTGGATTTGCTGAGGGGGAGGTTTTGGGATGTGAGGATGAGGAGGGAGATAAGTGAGATTATACCACTCACTCCCATCAGGGCTCCAGTCATTTTAGAAATAAAATAACATATACCCTTTGAACAGCAAAGTAAGTAACAGGAATGCCCCATCCCCCGTGTGAATCCAAGGGTTCAAAAAGATCTGGAATCAACCCAGGATACAGAGATAGGGGCCAGACGTGCCTCCTGGGCTGTGTGACCTAAGCTGAGGGCAAGTTCAGGCCAAAGGGAATACCTATGACCACTCTGGGGTGCACAAAAACGTGACTCAACTCTAAGGAGAACGACAGGCTTTGTGGTGCTCTCAATAGCATTGAAACTTAATCATTATTAGATTTACAGAAAATAAATGGAAGAAATCAGACCAGGTGGCTGGACAAAGTACAGAAGCTCAGCCTGAAGCAATGTCGCTCCGCTGTAAACAGTTGGGAAACAGCTGCAACTGACAGCCCCCGCTGGCATGCTGCTGTTAGCGACAGACGTGCTCAATACCCGGAGAAGTGACATGGAATCTGCAAGGCTAAGCACAGGGACACGTGGCTTCGCAGACCAGGCCTGAGATAGACATAAGAAGGAAGGTCTCTTCCTGCTAGTTGATTTATTGTAATTCACTTGCCCAGCAAGGGGAAAATATCAGCAGACTATCTTTCCTGCTTTCAAAAGGAGATTGGGAAGCTTCATTTTGAATTTCTTAGGTCTTATACACCATTGCTATGTACACAGCAACCCTCCTACAACTGACAGACTTTAGTGTTTTAGTGTGTCAGTGTTTTAAAAAACTGCCAAAATGTTGTCCAAAGTGGTTTATCATTTTATATTCCTACCAGTCATGTAGTGTATGGGAATTCTAGTTGTTCCACATTTTTACCAACAATCCATGCAGTCGAGCTTTTATAAGTTTAGCCATTTTAATAGTAGTGTAGTGCTATCTATTACTCTATTAATTTGCATTTCCCCATAGGATCTCTTTTTATGTACTCATTGTCATCTATGTATCTTCTTTCATGAAGTAACGGTGCAAATTCTTTTGCCCATTTTTTAAATTGGATGTTTGTCTTCTGTTTTGGTTGTAAGAGTTCTTTCTGTATTCTAGATACATGTGCTTTGCCAGAGATGTATTTTGCAAATATTATCTCCCCATTCATGGCTTGTCTTTTTATTTTCTTAACAGTCTATCTTGAAGAGCAAAATTGTTTAATTTTGAAGAAGTTGTCACTTTTTACTTCCCTTATTTCTTTGATTCTTGCAAGTCTAGGAGTGAGGTAGATTCTTTTGTGCCACCTTGTCTGATGTTTGGACAGAGCCATGTCAAATTGTTCCTAGTTTAGTTAAAGCATCCCTCTTTCTATAAGTGTGTGATTCCCTGGTTTCTGTGGCAAGGGATTAAGGCATCGAGTGAAGGAGTAGCAGTTAAGGTGGAGGCTTCATGGACACTATTATCAGGTCTTATGTTCACCCCAGACTGGCACTCATCCCACTTCAAAGTTTTGAGGGAGTTTCTTTCTCTTCTATTATATGGATGGAGATTCCCTTACAAGTGTCTTCTTAGAGTCTCTTGCATCCCCCCCTTGCAAAATGTGAGTTATGGAGAAAGTTGGGGAAGATTTGAACCTGAGCCCTGTGACTTGTGGTAGTAGATTTCCTTGAAGGACTCCTCAAGTGATTTTAAAATATTGAATATTCCTGATCCATTTGTGTCATTACCCAAAAGCTTCAAAGATAACTAGTTTGCTTTTTGACTAATCATTTAATATCATTTTGTCTCATTTCATTTCATTCATTTATTTGTTTGGAGAGAAAGTCAAGGTAAGCTTTAATTTCCAGAGAGATGTCTGGAATATCCTTTTTTAAAAAACAATACTTTGTGTTCCTTTGAAAAGGACTCATTTCTCAAAATGTGTTGCTATTTCAGAATCATCTAAGTATTAATAAAAACAAATATTTGTTTCCAACCCCATACTTACAGAATCAGAATTTCTAGTCTGCAGGTCTTCATGTGATTTTTATGCATATGCATATTTGAGAACCCCATGCAGAATTATCTTTCCTTGCATGTGTGTTCAGTTATATCATATGGATGATGGCCTCTGTGCTGGGGCCAAAGGGTCATAGGAAGGCAAAATTTATATTCAGTCTAATATATTTTACAATCAAAATTACATGCTTCTAAAGAAAGTATAAAAAAAACAAGAGATTCCCACACCTGCCTGTGGGAGAGAAGGAGTTAACTTGCAGGATGCTAACTAGCTGGGCTGGATTATTACCTCCTCTAGGCAGGAATGCACCTAAGTCTATTGGCTGCAGGCAACAGAGTCCCTAAGGGTTGTGGGGAAGAGTCATCCGTGGTTGGGAGGCATTATTTACTGTCTGTTCTGTAGGGCTGAGAAAAGTGAATGTCATTTTATTGAAGTCAGGAGTGGAGGAGAATGGCAAAAGTCATTTCTTAGAGGTTTGCATTTGGTTGCAGAGATACAATGCCTGTTTGAGAATGGCTTTTTATTTTTTTTCCAACCAAACAAAAACCTTCCTGTAATTGTTTATAATAACCATTATGTTAACACAATGCTAAAAAAGAAGTGGTATTTATCATGAAATACAAAAAACCACAGGCAAGTAAAACATGCACTTCATCCACCATGCAAGACCATCCAAAGCCAATAGAACTTTCTAGCCATATTGACTATACACAGTCCTTTCCCTCCTCCTTATCATTTTCCAAGTATTTTCCCCTCTTATTAACATTCTATTCACTTTTCAAGGATAGACTTAAATACCAAGCACTGTCTAACTGCACCCCCGCACACCATGCCCATCCTCCAGCTTGAAGGTTCTACATGTCTTGCTACTATCTACTTTCAACTCTTCCTTCCTGCTCCCTTCCTGCAAAAATTCATTGCTTTACCCACATGTAACTCCTTACTGTCCCCAAAATGCTAGGCACTGTCCAACATCTTTTTCATTGTAATTATCATATTTCCCATTGCCTAAAATGTTTTCTTCTTTCCTACTATTTTAACATGATCAATATTTTAAGATCAGAACAAATCCCATGTCCTTCTCAAGTTCTTGCCTAACCATGAAAGTCCACCATTATTTCTGTCTCTTCTGCTACTCTGAGTCTGTAACTCTCCTTTGGCATTTTTCATAATTTGTATGATTTATCTTTTTCATGAATTTTCTCTTTCCAACTAAATTATAATTTTCTTGTAGGCTACAGTCTTCAACTTCTTCATATAAAAAAGCTACATAGGCTGCGTGCGGTGGCTCACACCTGTAATCCTAGCACTCTGGGAGGCTAAGGTGGGAGAATCACTTGAGGTTAGGAGTTTAAGACCAGCCTGAGCAAAAGGGAGATCCTATCTCTACTAAAAATAGGATAAATTAGCTGGGCACAGTGGCACATGCCTGTAGTCCAAGCTACCCAGGAGGCTGAGGCAGGAGGATTGCTTGAGCCCAGGAGTTTGAGGTTTCTGTGAGCTAGGCTGATGCCACAGCACTCTAGCCTGGGCGACTGAGTGAAACTCTACCAATCAATCAATAAATAAGCAAGCTAGCTATATAAAGCTGTCATAGAACTCTGGCAATTCTAATGTTTCCTGGTGAAATTCGATATATGAAGAGAAGATTCTAGAGGCTGGAGTAGTACACACAGAGTTCTATTCTAATGTACAACATACCAATACCTATGTCATATCTGTACTTCTGATATGTCACCAGCTGGTGAACATCTGGATGACAAGGAGTCTCATATACATTTTTGTATTCCTAGTTGATGGTAAATTAATATTTGTTGAATTAATGATTAGGAAGAGCTTTCTTATAACATCAAAAACTGTGATACACTCCAACCTCATAGCATTTTTTTTGGTGTGCTTTTAAAAGTTGTAGTATCCATGGATAGAACTGCTTCAAACTGGATGTAGTACCTTGTATATACCCTGCTGTTTCACACCTTCACATACCTTTGCTCACGCACTTCCCTCTGACTTGAATACTCAATGCTCTTTTCATCTTTCTTTACTTGGCCAACTTTAACTCATTCTTTAAGCCCCAGCTCAGAGGCATCTCCTCTAGGAAATCTTATCAGAACCCTTAGGAGTTGTTGCCACTCCTCTATATTTCCAGAGCACCCTGTGCACACCTCTATTTCAGCCTTTATCATACAGTGTTAAAATGCTCTGTTCATATATCTTTCTCCCTTGTTAAACTACACACTCCTCCAGGGCAGAACTGTGTCATGGTCAGACTGTTATTTCTCGATCTAACACTTCCCCTTCCCCATTTTGCCCTGAGTCTGGTATAATATCATAGGCACTCAATAAATGTGATTCTCAACCAGGAGTGATATTTTTCCCCTAGGGTTCATTTGGCAGTGCCTGCAGATATTTTTGGTTGTCACGACTGGGAGGGAGAAGGAATTGCTACTGGTATATGGAGGGGAGAGGTCAGGGATGCTGCTAAATATCTCACAATGCACAGGACAGCCCTACTCCTCCAGAACAAGTAATTATACATCCAAAATAGTAATAGTGCCAAAGCTGAGAAATTCTGGCTTAAATTGTGATATGAAAGAGTGTTGTTTGCTAGAAGCAGTGCTTTGGAAATTTTAGAGGACATGTTCTCATCTCTATATTATTTGTATTTCAGGAAGACTTTTAGATATACGTTAACAGTTGGGAATGAACGTGTAATAACAGCAACTTCTGATATGCTAGTAAAATGGTTTGGTTTCTAAGTGTGATCAATGTTGGAAATTAGAGGTTAAAAGCTTTTGTTCATGCAGGGTTCTGTAGGTTTACTAAAAACCCCTCTTCACAACTCTATGAATTAGTTTCAGCTGAATTTAAAAAGATCAAATCTTTTGTATGTGAAAAATCAATCCCAGAGGGATTCAGAATAGCTTCTCCTGGTCATTTATGAACTGAACCGGGGAACTTTGTGAATTTTATGTACTAAACATAGCCTACTCCCACATAAAACTGCAGGGGGAACCGTACTTACGCAGGAGAGACTCTGGTATGTAACTGCACGCAAACACAGCTTTCACATGACTTCAACTCACCTACTTAGACCAAAGAGGCTGTCAGTTAATTTAACAAACTATCCCTGTTCCCTGATCTTTGGGCCATAAAAATTGTTCATCTGCTCAGTCACGGGCCATTTAATTTTGGATGCATCCTTGCCAGTTGGTTACAGTAATTAGCATTCCCTATATTGTGGCAGCTTCCCTGAAGCTATGCTAAGTAGGGTTGCACTTTTGTGTGGAAACATAAGCTGGGTTGTGCAAATGAGCCTGGCCACCCATCTTAGAGACAGAAGCCCTAACTATCATCTCTTGGCTCGGGGTGCCTTCCAGGCCCACCTGCAGATCTTATTTACTGATTATTAATGACGAGAACTGTAGGCAGCTGTGAAAGGCACAGCATGGCAACTCAAAGCTGCAACTCAAAACTATCCTCTGTGGGACTGTAATTTTCTTGAATGACACCTGACTTCATTTTAATTTCTTTCTTTGCTCCAAATGCACTTGTGCTGGAGAAATGCAATAGAAATTCAATGAGCTCCATGTTTAACAGGCAGACTTGCAACATTTGTTGTTGCATCTGTTAGTTTCCTGGCAGAAGTGGGGCATTTGGAGAAGAAATACACGTTTGTGTTTGCTTCAGAGTTGGCACACAACCTGTAAGGCGATGATTCAGCAGGGCCCCTGGAGAGGTACCAAATAACAAGGTTACCTGGTGGTTCACTAGTTGTCAGTCTATGGAGATCATATATTTTATGAATTTAAAAATCAAATTTGATTGAATAAATGTTAATCTTCAAACAGCACCAGTCAGTGTTCATGCTTAGGAGACCATGTTTTAATTTCAATTTAGAGTAACATGGTATTGTGCATAAAAGTCTGATAATGAATTGGCCTCATTAGGAATGAAATCTGGATTTAGTTCTTTGAAATGCCCACATCTGCATTTTAGTTTGTACATCTACAGAGTTTTGCTTTTCTAGGAGACCATGCAAGAGTTTGTAAGAAGGGTTCACGACACGTTGCTTTATATCCAGGGTGATTTTATTTCTTTTTCTAATACACTAGAAAGTAATATTTCACCAGTGGAATTCATTTTTGCATGGTTAATTTTCAGATTAATAGGATGAACACCTTGACTGTTAATGAAAAATGGGTTATGTTGTTTTCTCCTATATGACTGATGCTAATGCAAATACGGGACTTTCACATTAGTTGCCTTCTTGTCTTTTACTGCAAGGCTGAATTATTCAAATGAATAAAAGCATCTTAAGTTGGAAGTTTGGGGGTAAAGAACTTATAAATTTTATGATGGATTAGCCATTTTGCTGTCCTATTTCATCATCATATTCTCTAAGTGTGAACTTTTTTAATTAAAAAATGATCTACATAGTTTGAGTATAATTAATCTTTATTTGCATAAATTTTGAGGTAAAATAAACATTACAAATAGGGAAAAAAGCCACTTTCAGCACTTGGTGATTGTGCAGGCAGTGGGCGATGATGACTGACAAGAGGAAGACAAGGAATGAGCTCATTATTGTTGCTGTTTTACTTTACATTTCTTAACAGTAGTCTACAAAGCATCATTTTCATAAATGTGAGCACAAGCAGAAAAACCAATAACAATGAATGGGGGAAAAACTGGGCTCAAGTCCAGTAATTTCTCATTTCATTTATTACAAAGAAAAAATAAAAAAAAAGCTAGGAATGCCCAACAGAATAGCCACAGCAGGAGAAGCAAGAAGCAAAAGGATTTCAGGACCCTATTTAAGAAAATTCCTTTAGACCACATCACAAGAGCTACAGTAGGAGAAAAAAGCGGGACAAGTTTTCATTGTCCGTGATGTATTTCTGTTAGAGAGGATATCTTTTAAAACCATACCAGGATAGAAAAGCTAAGATCTGCTTCCAATAGCCTGCTACTACTATTCATTTTTTTTTTTAAGATAACAAAAATAGTCTTGCTTTTGATAGGGGAAGAGGAAAGAATGTAAATACTTGTCTAAGAGTATTGTGGCGAATGGCCTTTGGAAAGCTTTATTGACAAGCCCAACCTCAATTATAAATGAAGGGAAAGGCAAAGTGTTTGTTAAGGCAGTCTTTTTATTGGGGTCTCCCAGCAGGTTATTCTGTTCAATGTCCAGAATGAATCAAGAAAGTGAGGAATTCAGAGCCACTAAAATTCTGTGCTTCATTTTACCGTCCTCAAGGATGGAAGATTGTGGGATAAGCATCTCTGGAAAGTGAACAATTTCTTAGGCAACTGCAAAGAACTTTTCATTTGGCCAAGAATACTTTTTCTAGGGGAGCCGATGGGATAGGAAGAAACATAATTCTGAGTTTTTGAACTTCACAAGATTACTTTTTGTATGGAACAAAAACCCATATTTTGATCAGTTCTCATCTGTTATCAATACCAATTCATACCTCCCAATGGCATCTCAGCAAATTATATCAAAAATGATAAGAAGATAAAATGATAGTAATAGTCATGAAATCATATAATGTACAAAATAAAAGAAATTTTTAACGTCATCAAAACACAAAAGAAACATATAAGAAATTACTTTCTTCCCAGGAAATAAGCAAAACATGATTTTTGCTATTTTGTGGCTTGTCTTTGGAACAGTGGCCAAGTAGCTTCTTAATTCTTTGTATGCTGCTTGTTCTGCATTGTTATTGACACCTCCAAGGAAATAAAGGGATGGTTGTAAGATCACTAATGCCTGGTTTTAAAAAAATTTTGAAATCGATACCTGTAACTCCAATTCAGGGCTGGGTGGCATCTAAATCCATGAGGATGATTTTCAACCTTGGAAGTTACCCTTGGGAGGCCAAATTCATTCTCTAGTCATTCTGTATATTCATATCTAGTACCAAGTGGATTTGGAGTGGAGGTGGGGAGGGGTTTGTCATTAATGAATACATTTGAACTCTGATGGAGATAACTTGGTTAGTGTAAATTTAAGGGGGAATTAGCAATAAAAAAAAATCTGGGACAGGTTTGATATACTGGTTGTATTAAAACGTACCTAGAGGAGATGATGGTGCTCTAGCGCCTCTTATATTTTCCTGGATAGAACTTAAGCCCATCCTCCAAAGTGAGGTATCACAAGAATGGAAAAATAGGTACCACATATACTAGCCATCAAACTGGCACTAACTGATCAACACTAAGGTGTTCACACAATAGTAATATTCTTTGGAGGTTGGGGGGTTGGGGGTGGGTAAACTCACAACAAATGGACCCGGTAAGCGTTGTGGGTGGGGAAGAGCATACCTCAAATCACGGTTTGGGTGTGACAAAGTCATAACATGTAACCAAAATGTTTGTACCCCCATAATATCCTGAAATAAAAAAAATGTATCTGGGCCGGGCGCGGTGGCTCACGCTGGTAATCCTAGCACTCTGGGAGGCCGAGGCGGGTGGATCGCTCAAGGTCAAGAGTTCGAGACCAGCCTGAGCAAGAGCGAGACCCCGTCTCTACTAAAAATAGAAAGAAATTAATTGGACAACTAAAAATATATAGAAAAAATTAGCTGGGCATGGTGACACATGCCTGTAGTCCCAGCT
>CAUYSK010101882.1:0-17245 GCA_963575035.1 Avahi laniger
TATATATATTTTTAGTTGTCCAATTAATTTCTTCCTAATTTTAGTAGAGACTGAGTCTCACTCTTGCTGAGGATGATCTTGAATTCCTGAGCTCAAACGATCCGCCCGCCTCGGCCTCCACGAGTGCTAAGATTACAGGCGTGTGCCACCACGCCCGGCCTCTGACTTATTCTTGTCTATTTTGTTTAATTTTTTTTTTTTTTTTTTTACAAAAAGCATGTATTTCTTTTACAATTTTACAGATGGGGATACCAAGGTACAGGCTGCCCGAGGACAAGTGATTGGATTCAGAGAGGGAGCTCCAATTCCATTCTCAGGATGACACTTTGTATTTCAGTGACAATTTCACATTATTCTTTCTATTAAAATCACACACACAAAAAAACTAGTACCTATCCCTGAAAAGACAAAAAGTATGGTGAGAACATTGGATCGGCTCTCTAAATAGCTCCAACCTTTCTGAAGAGTGGTTGTTTACGATTATTAGTTGAGTGTGGATCACACAGTCTTAGAGCTTGCAGGTCAGAGATCAACACGACCCACTCGGGAGTTTATCATGGAATCAGCTTCGTCCCCAACGTCCCCTCACTCCACACCGTCCTTCAACAGGTGTGCCAAAGGGAGCCACCTCCGACACAGATCTAACCACGTCCAGCCCCCGTGCAAAACTTTCGATGACTTCTTTCACTTACAGGATAAAGTCTTACTCCTTGGGGTAGCGTCTAACGTCTCCCAAAATCTGCCTGTGCCCTGCCTGCTCCATCTGATCTCGGCCACGCCTCCCTTGCAAACCACGCTCCTGGCATGCCGGACTCTGCTCATCCATTCCCTCCGTTGAAACTACTCTTTCTGGTGAACTTGCACTTGTCCTTCAAGTCCCAGCATAATATCACTCCTTCAGTGACCTCCTCCTCCTCCCTCCACGTGACAATGGAATCCATCTGTCCTTGCTACCAGCATAGACAGAGTGGCCCCCTCACTAATCTGCAAACTCCTGAAAACAGGGGCCTTGTCCTGGTCATCTTTAATCCCCAGCCCCCTGCACGGTTCACTTTGGAGATGCAGGGCCGCTCTGGGGTGTCAAGAGAAGCAGGGCTCTGAGCTGTCCATTCCTCCACCCAGATTCCGAGGGACAGTGTGTGGGCAAGAGGGGACAGTTTATGCTGCCAGAAAGTGTCTGCAAACTACTTCATCGGACCAAGAGGCCACCTTATGGCCAGCAGGCCGTGTCTCAGAAGGCCACCCGTAACGTGACACTGTCACTGAAATAAGAAGTGTCAGCTTAAGAGTGGAATTGGAGCCCCCCTCTGAATGCAATCACTTGTCCTTGGGCACCTGTAGTCAGTACCCCCACCTGTAACGCAAGGGCCAATGCCTGCCCTGCGTGTGCCCGGGGAGGAGGGGAAGGAAGCTGAGCTGTAACAGACATAAAGCAAAGTCTGCGCAGTGCATTTACCGTAAACTTACAGAGCAACGACTTGACTTATATATACCCTGTGTCACCTCCACCCACATCAAGATATAGAGCCATTTCCAGCCCCTAGGTGGGGTCCCCAACCCCCGGGCTTTGGGCGGATACCGGTCAGTGGCATGTTGGGGACTAGGCCACAGAGCCTGCCCAGCCCCCGCCCCATCCGTGGTCCATGGAAGGGGGGGCAGCACAGCAGGGGGTGAGCGGCGAGTGAGCAAAGCTTCATCTTTGTTGAGAGCTGCTCCCCATGGCTCGCATCACCACCCACCACCCCGCCCCCTGTCCATGGAAAAATCGTCTCCCATGAAACCGGTCCCTGGTGCCAAAAGGGTTGGGGACGCTGCGCAGGACTTCCTCACGCCCCTTCCCACTTGCACCCCTCCCCCGCGGTAAGCACTCCTCTGACTGCTTCCCTGTAGATTCGTTTCACCTCGCTTCAGACTTCACGTAAGTCGAATCCTAGCATAGGTTTATTTTGTGTCTGGCTTCTGTCACTGAACATAATATCTAAAGTCTCATCCATGCTGCAGTGTGTTTTGTTTAGTTGTTGAAATGGCCAAATAAAATCCCAAAGAAGGAAATAATTTAGAAAGAATAAAATATAAAAATATATAAAGTGTAGTATTTTTGTTCATTTTTCATGTTTATTTTTTGTGTTACTAGATTTAGGGGGTTTAAGTTGAATTTTGTCACATGTGTATATTAAACAGCGGTAGAGTCTGGGCTTTTGTGTACCCATCACCTGAGCAGTGTGCACGGTACCCCATAGGTCATGAAAAATATGTAAAATGTAGTGTTATTAGCTGAGTCTCAGGCAGTCTGTAGACTGCAAGCTCCTTGAGAGTAAAAATGATGCCTAATTCATTTTTGTATTTTCAGCCCTTAAAATTATGTCTCACTCAGAACAGGAGTTCAACAAACTTTGGTGGAATTGAAAATTATCATTATTGGTAGACCATTTGGCCCTCTTTTTAGCCTGCTTTTTTTTTTTTACCCAAAGCCTAATTGGCCTCTGCCTACCTCCTGCATCCACACCTGCCCTCCTCAGCCCTGTCCTTTGTCTGTCGCAGTTTGTAGCTGGGTCACTTCCTTCTCTGGACCCTGGAATGACTCACCGAGTCGAGAGAAGGGAGCCGGGAGAGGGCAGGGCTGAAAGGCTTAACGGCCTGGACTGGACAGAAAACTGTCAAGAGAGGATCCTTCCCAGGCCAGGAAAGAGCTGGAAGCAGCGCACCTGGACCCGAGGGTCAGGCAGGAAACAGAGGCGTGCCCGGCAGGGTCCCAGGCCTGGGCTCCAAACCCAGGAACCCCCTGGTTTCCGTCTGGGGCCCGTGACCTTCCCTCCGTGATGCGCACCGAGGCCAAGTTGACAGCTCACCGCAGCTGTCGGGCACACTGTCACCCCAGCTGTTACTGAGCAATGGATTCCTGTTGCCAAGATATGGATTTGGTTTTAATAACAGTTAGTGCAAACACTGTAAATTTACTGCTGCGAGAGAGAGTTTTTGAAAACGTCCACTCTGGCTATAATTTTTCAGCCGCGCCAGCTGTTTGTGCTCAGCTCATACCTGACACGGTGCTTTGAAATAGCAATCACTGTATTTATAAGAAGGCAAGGACTCATAAATATGTCACGAGTGGAATATACAACGCAATATTTCACCATTTTCTATTTTAAAATTGTGAGTTATGGCTGCAGAAATGCACGCCCATTAAAGGTGATATGATGTATTTTCTGCCCTGTTCAGGAGTCCATCCATCATCAAGACAATAAAGAAAACCGCACTTACTTTTTTCCTGTCATCTGTAATTTATGATCCCCAAAAAGCTGTAACCTTTTGGCAGGCTTTGCAGAAACCGCTGCACTGTTAGCAACTAAATAACCTTTTATAAGGTTTTAAATGTGTTGCTACAGTCTCAATGCACTTGCTGTATTGATCCAGAAGATCTTGGGGGGGTAAAAAGAAGGCAAGGGGAGGAATGGAAGAAGATGATCTATAACGAGATCGATAACAGCATATAGATTGTTGAAAGATGCTTCTAATGATTTCTGCCAGCCGTCATCTTTCAGCACGCCACGCCCTATCTCTTAGGCTTCGGTCTGGGCTCAGAATTGATTGAGTTTGTTTTCCAGCTGCCTCCCTCCCTCCCTCGCTCCCTCCGGTCCAGCAGCCAGACAGGGAGGAGAAGAAAAATTGGCCGTCACAGACTATTTGCAGAAAAGCTCTGGGAATCACGGAGCTGGAAGGTACTTCCAGACGGTCTCAGCGTACAGATGTGGAAACTGAGGCTGCGGCTTGCCCAAGATCGAGCAGCGATTTAGGAGGAGCAGAGCCCCGATCGGGATGCCTGGTTTACCTGTCTGCTCTTGTTCCAGCGTGAGCACGCCATTTCTCAGGTGTGCCCCAGAGAAAGAGGGTGTGGAGGGAGCAGGTGGATGCGTTTCTGATGAGCTGTGCAGACCCAATCCGTCTACCTGGCGACGAAGTGTAGTAGAAAGGCAATGAGCTTGGGAATCACAGAGCCGGGCTGAGTCCTGACTCCACCTCTGACTCCCTCGGGCAGGTAGAGTAAGCTCTCTGGGGCTCTGCTCCTCCGCCTGCCGCATGACTTACCTAGGAAGGTGGGGAAGATTAGATCTAGTGTCTGTGAGACTCCCAGATCAAAGCCCGGCATGCGTGCAGCAGGTGAACAGGAAAAGCAGCTGGCTGCTGCCACACCCCACCCGGCCGCCTCCCATCCCTAGAACTCTCTGCGCTCTCTTTCCTCTCCCTTTCCCCTGCCTTAACCTCCAGGACAATGGCCTCGGAAACGTTCGGGGAAGAGCCAGTGATGGAGGAAGGTAGGGTAATCTTTCCAAGCACAAAATCTTCGGTGCAGAGGCGCTTCCCCAGCTGTGGCGGATGAAGGCAGCTGGGGTGAGCAGGAGCTTTTTCCTCTCCCAGAGCACAGACCAGGCCTGCGCAGTTCCCCGTAGAGGTGCCCCCAGGAGGCCGGGTGTAATGGAGCTTTGAACACGGCATTCTTGGTAGCGATAATTTGCAGGTTAAAGAAACGTCTACAGTGGTTACGTCTCAGCACGTCTGTGGTCGGAGGACGTTCCTTCAGGACAGCCCTGCGTTCTCAAACCCAGTGCTCGCGGCCCCACGAGCCTGCTGCCCCGGAGCAGGGGATCCCCAAACTGCAGCCTGCAGGACAAATCCGACCACGGCCTGGTTTGGAGATAAAGTTTCACTAGAACACGGCCACACCCATTCAACGATGTGTCGCCTGCTGCTTTCTCGTCACAACGGTGGAGTTGGGCGGTTCCAACAGGGAACACGAGGCACAGCACACCTGGAATATTCACCAACCTGCCCTTTCCGGAAAAGTTGCAAATTCCTGTTCTAGATTCTACCCTACAATGCAACAGGACAGGGAGACTCTCAGCGGGAGGCTGTCAGTAATTAGTACACATACGGCTATTGTTTCTATTGTTTACCGAGTGCTTTCATGAACCTGATCTTGAGAAAATCCCCTGACAATCCTGTGTGATGGGGATTCTTATTTTTCCTGTTTCACAGAGGAGCATAGTGGGCCCCAGGGAAGAAAAAAATTGCCCAAGACCACGCGGAGAGGCAGCGGCCGTGCTGGGAGCTGAGCCTGAACCGGGGGATCCAAGAGCCCAAACATCCCTACTACCCACCCGAAAATCAGGAAGCCCCACGCCCCTCAAGTGCTACCACTGCCCAGCTGGTGACCTTGGGAAGGTCACTCAGCCTTTCTGGATCTTGGGGTCCTCAAATCCAAAATGAGGAGTCACTAAACAGGGATTCATTGAAACACTTGTTTTGAAAGATGCAAAGGAATTCTCCAAGCAAAATCCACACAGCACAAGCACCAGATGAAACACTTCCAGGGCCAAAAACCCCATCCCCACACCCCACCGGGCATCTGTCCCACCCACCGCCAGGCCCTAGGACAAGTTCCTAGGCAGGCCTGTGGATGGGAAGGAAGGGAGTGAGGAGGAACCTACTTTGGGGACTGGCCCCCCTAAAGGCCACCAAGTGCCCCTGGACCCCAACATCCCCGTCAGAGCACGGAGTCGTTCACAGCAGGCAGAGGAGGCCTACGTGGAGAGAGCAGTCTATGGGGCCAGGGAAGGTCACCCTGCCTCGGTGTGCCGGGCCTGTCACCTGTCGGGCGGGGTGGGCAGGGAGAAGCAGGCGTGAGGGCCGCTCAGCCCTTTGCCACGCACCAACCATCTCTCTGTGTCAAAGTCATCGTCTCTTTCTCTCCTTTCCTGTGCTCTCCCGGAGCACCCCCCAAATCATTATTAACATTATAAATAAAAACGAGAGGCAAGTTATTAAATGTAAAATATGCAAAGTTCCTCCCAGCACTCGCCGGGCAGTTCATAAACGTGACGGCTTGATTCCGCCGCCGATGTAGGCGGCTGATGAAGCATCGCCAGCTCGTGGGCTAATTGCAGCTGTTAACGAAGTCCAGGAGAGAGCCGATTATGGGGGCGCCTCTCCTGCCTGCGGGGGGATTGGAACAGCAGCCCTCCACCAAGACAGAGGCCACGGTCCCCATCGCATGCCCACGACCACCAACACCAGGGGCCTGGAGGTTCCCAAAGAGGAAACGTCCTCACTGCTCACAGCTCCACTCTGCTCCCGGCTCTCGGGGTCTCCATCTGGAGTCCAGTTTAAGAGCCAAGAGGAGTCCCCCACTCTGGCCTCGAGAAAAGCATTTTCAAACAGAGATTGGGACAGGGTCTAGAGAGGGTTGGCTTTAGGGTGACAAGAGGGATCGTGGCTCTCCGAAGCCCTTGTGCTCAACACCCAGGCTGAGTAGAAACAACCCAGGTGTCTACCAACAGACGAGTGGATAAGCAAACTGGCACACACACAACTGGATAGTACTCAGACATAAGGAGGAATAAAGTACCGAAGCTGCAGCATGGGTGAGGCTCGAAAACATTATGCCAAGTGGCAGAAGCCAGGCACAAAAGGTCACATAGTGTATGAGTCCATTTCTATGAGACATCAGAATAGGTAAGTCCAAAGAGACAGAATGTAGATTAGAGGTTGTCAGGGGCAGAGAGGAGGGGAGAAAGGGGGGGACCTGCTTCCTGCCTGCAGGGTTTTATTTTGGGGTGATTGGATGGCCAGGTGTGGTGGCTCGCACCTGTAATCCTAGCACT
Source organism: Avahi laniger (assembly GCA_963575035.1). Classification (NCBI taxonomy): domain Eukaryota; kingdom Metazoa; phylum Chordata; class Mammalia; order Primates; family Indriidae; genus Avahi; species Avahi laniger. The sequence goes on from CAUYSK010101882.1 coordinate 6,660, forward strand.
TTGGGAGGCCCAGGCGGGAGGATCACTTGAGGCCAAGAGTTTGAGACCAGCCTGAGCAAGAGCGAGACCATCTCTACTAAAAATACAAAAAATTATCCTGTAGTCCCATCTACACAGGAGGCCAAGGTAGGAGGATCACTGGAGCCCAGGAGTTTGAGGTTGCAGTGAGCTATGATGACACCACTGTACTCTAGCCTGGGTGACGGAACAAGACCCTGTTTCCAAAAACACATGTTTTGGAGGCAGACAGAAGTGGTGTTGCACAGCATTGTGAATGAGTACATGCTGCTGAATCGTTCGCCTGAAGAAGCTCAATTTTATGTTATGTGAATTCCACCTCAATTTTTTGAAATGGAGAGAAAAGACAAAACCTAGGCTGAGTTTTATTTGACCTCTCCACATCCATGAAGGTGGGCTCCTTTTCACGGGTTTCTGATTTTTCCATCAGGAAACTCAGTCAAGACCTGGCTCTGTGGTCCTGGCTCCCAGCACAAAAGCAGGTGACCCGCAGGCCTCTGGCTTCTACCATCCAAGCATCAAAAAGAGCTGCCAGCCTTTTGCCCAGTTCAGGGGCTGGAACAGGAGCAAGGGAGCCCCGGGAGAGAGAGGTTAGTGGAGCAGAGCAAAGAGTCTGAGGTCAAAGGAACTTTACTGCCTTCCTGGTTGTGCCACGGTCTAGCTGTGACATCTTGAATAAGCCCCTTAAATTCTCTTATCCTCAATTTCCTCATCCATGAAACAGGGATGGTGATCTGAGCCTCGCCCTCTTTACGGATTTGTCGTCAGTGTCAAATGAAATATGCATATATTCCTTATTGATAACTCTTCAAAAACCAGTGTATTAACCAATGAGCATTTACTAAGGAACTACGAAATTCCTAGCAGCGTGTTAACTAATGTACAGAAGCAGGAAATTGGCAACTGGGTGGGGTAGATAGACAGTAGCTTCGAGAGACTGTCCCTGCCCTCCCTATAGGACACAGTCGAAACCACTAGAAAGCCAAGAGTCGTGATCTACAATCGGTGCCGGTGCGTTGATGAGGGACACCAAGAGTTCTGAACACCGAAAGCCCAGGGGCCTGCGTCGCAGTCACACTCTGCTGGGCGATTTGGGAGTCACTTAAATATCTTGGTTTTGGTTTCCTTGTTTTTCAGATGAGACAGTTAGAATAAAAGTGCTCAAAGATTCTTTCTAGCTTTAAGAGTCTGACATTAAGCCAAGTTAAAAAGCAAAAGACAAATATATATAGATAGATATGTATATATTTTTTTTGAGACAGGGTCTCATGCTGTCACCCAGGCTAGAGTACAGTGGCAGCATCATAGCTCACTGCAGCCTCGAATCCCTGGGCTCAAGTGATTCTCCAGGATGGTTTTCTGTTAGATAAGAAGACGAATGCTCTTGACATGTAAGGGGGAGATCAACAGGAAAAAGATGACCACCCCAAGAGGAAAAAAATATATATATATGTAAAGAACATAAAATTTTGTGCAAAGATGTTCTCTCTAATTATAATAAATAAAAATTAAAAACAGTATAAACTCAAAGCAGTAAGAACAGTTTTCATTTTAATCATGGTGAATTACATTACATAGTCATTGATAATTATATTTTTCATAATATTTAATGATAAAAGAAAATGTTCATAATCAATGAGGGAAAAAGAATGAAAACTTTCACAATTCCAATTATGTTTTGTTTTTTTTCTGGAACACTGACAGCAGAGAGATGATTCAAAGGTAAGAATGAAGAAAAGGCTAGAAGGATACTCACCGAAGAGTTAACAGTAGTTATCTCCGAGTGTGGATTAATAATTTTATTTCTCCTTTAGACTTTTATGTTTTTCTGAATTTCTTCAATGGGCACATTACTTTCTAATTTAGAATAAAATACACTTAATCTGCAATACAACAGAAAAGCAAATTCAGAGTTTTACATTCGGCTTCATTAAAATTTAATTCTAGCACCAAAGCGATAAAACCGTCACTAAAATACATTTCCAAAGGTTATTAAAAATGACCTTTATTTTTCTGTGGCTGTTTATAACAGCACCTACCTGACTTCCTAGTTGATGAGCCCACCTCTAATCTCAACCACACATAAGATTCCTAAGGGACAGCAATCTAGGCATTATCTATGCGCGGCACCACGGACCATAATAGGTAATTGATAAATGTTTGTTAAATAAATGGTTGGTAAGAACTGAGAGATCGTTGGTCTGGAAGAAATGGGGAAAGAGGGTATAGGGAAGGAGGAGGCCTTGCAGGATGGGTAACAGCGGATGTTTATAAACTGATTCATCTACGCAGTGAACCTGCTAGTCCTACGCACGGTGCTGGACGCTGAGGATACTGAGCTGAGTGTGACACTGGGCCTCGCCGAGAGGCAGGACGGCTGGGATGGAGGCAGACACGTGCAAAAAGGGTGGACATAAAATAATAAAGCAAGAGCAGGGAGCACAAAGGAAGAAGCCACCCATTCTGAGGGCTCGGAGGGCAGCAGGAGAAGCAGCAGAGAGGGACAGGCGTTGAGGACAGCGTTGGAGGCAGAGGGAGGGAGGTCACAGGACAGGCCGGGATGCAGGAGAGGCTGGGAGATGGCACTCCCAGGATGCCTCGTGACTCCGCCACCCGCTTCCCGTCACTGTGTCCACACACGGCTCACAGATGGGGCGCCGAGGACCCGGAAGCATGCACGGAGCCTGGCTTGGTTCCAGAGGGCTGTCCCTGCGACCAGTGTCTCGGACCTCTGTACCCGACTCTGCAGGAACCACACGTCCGGCTCTGCCAGGGCAATTATGTTACCCTTGAGAAGATGGCATCACAGCGCCGTCCCCCATGGTGACGACAGATGGACAGAAGACAGACAGACGGAGGAGTTGTTTTCTCATGGTTGGCTCCCTGGTTTTAAATGGGATTGCCTTACCTGGTGGAATTTCTCCCAAGGACTGCCCTGAAAGCACATCCGGTCTATTGGATACAGGAAGGGGTTTCTTTGATTTTGGTTTTGTTTTTTGAGACAAGATCTCTCTCTGTCACTCAGGCTAGAGTGCAGTGGCCTCTTTATAGCTCACAGCAACCTCAAACTCCCGGGCTCAAGCGATCCTCCTGCCTCAGCTTCCCAAGTAATCGGGCCTGCAGAGACTCAACACCCCATCCAACTAAATTTTTTTAATTTTTAGTAGAGACGGGGTCTTGCTCTTGCTTAGTCTGGTGTCGAACTCCTGGCCTCAAGCAATCCTCCCGCCTCGGCTCCCCGAAGTGCTGGGTAGGATTACAGGTGTGAGCCACCGCCCCTGGCCAGGAAGGGGTTTTTTATCCATCCGGGAAATAACAGCACCTACCTCGGAGTCCTTGCCGGCTCTGATCTGGAATGCATTATTTGAAATGTAAATTAATGTCATCTTCAAGCTGGGCTCCCCAGTGAGGTAGCAAAATGTGGACCCCAGCCTGAAAGTCAAGTGGGGCTCTGCGTCATGCAGTGTGACAATGGTGCTGACGAGCTGGCCCTGTGTCGTCAACTTTCGAGAAAGCACCCGGTTGGGAACAGAGCTCATGACCTCAACCGCCTCCCCCAGTAGCCCTGGACGGCAGAGAACCCTGGCCGGGTGGATCCAAGGCTTGTCTTCATCCTCTCTGCGGGACACATGCATGACGCCTTTGGCTGTTCTTCACACCGTTGCTGACTGTCTACCACGTCTGACACCATGGGACCTCCAGAGGTAGAGCAGACTTAGACCCAGCCTACAGAATCTTCCCACCGCAGGCCGCCCCCACCCAGGGAGGACACCAGATATCTCCTCATTGTCAAACCCAATGACGACACTCATCCCTCTTGCTATCTGACCTTCTAACACCAACACTGTAGACATATCACTCCTTTTTTTATATTCTTCCCTCGCTTGTCGTTGAATCCAAGCTTCTTGGCATGCAAAACCTTTTGTGATCCAGCTCCTGCCAACCTCCCCGGATCTGTCACCCTCCACTCTCCCAAGCCGTGCACAGTACCCCTCCAAACACCACGCTGCCTCTTACTGTGAACCACGCGCACGCGCCTTCCCCAGGACACGTTCTCCGCCCTACCCGTCATCCGCCTGGTGGGCCCCTCAGTGGCTACTTCCTTGGTGCGGTCATCTCTGACTTCCTCCAGAGTCATCTACCCCTCCTCTGGGCCACCTCCGCTCCCTGTGCCCACTGCCACTATCTTGCTTGGATTGTCACTGTTCATGTGTCTGTCTTACCCACCTGGTTCCAGACTCCCTGAGGGTGGAGACTATGTCTTACTTTGTAGCGCCAGCTCCACACACGGGGTCTAGCACTTCATGCAATTTTGAAAAATGTGTATTGCACAACATGAGGGAGCTTTTTGTGTTAGGGGGACGTGATAAGCAGAATAATGCCTGTCCCCAAAGATGTCCCTGTCCTGATCTTGGGAATCTGTGTGTTATACTACAAGGCAAAGGGAATTAAGGTTGCAGATGTGATTAAGGTTAAGGAACTTGAGATGGGGGATTATCCCAAATTATCCAGGTTGGCACAACCTATCATACGAATCCTTAACAGTGGCGAGCTTTTCCCGGCTGTGGCCACAGAGAGACATAACAACGGAAGAAGAACCAAGGAGGTGCACTACTGCTGGCTGTGAAGATGCAGGAAGGGGCCACAAGCCAAGGGATGTGGACAGCCTTTAGAAGCCAGAAAAGTCAAGGGAACAGCCTCTCCCCTGGACCCTCTGGAAGGGGCACAGCCCCGCTCACACCACGATTTCAGCCCAGTGAGATGCAGGCTCGATGTCTGAACAGGAGCGTAGGATAAATCTATGTTGTTTAAGCCACTAATTTTGTAACAGTTTATTACAGCAATAAAATTAACACTAATACAAAAAAAAAGAAGTTAATACAAAAATATAATAACATAAAAGAAAAAGTGCCCAATCCTTCAGCTGAAAATTCCCCGTCCCTTCACCAAATCTCACCAAAACCCAATTACACCTCTTTGATGGTACTGGGCTACACTTTCTGGGAAAGAGGACAGCAGAGCTGGTTTTGGAAGATAATAGACATTAGACGCAAGGAAATGGGGGTCCACGTGCTGCAGCTGGAGGGAGAAGCAGGGGAAAGCGCGGGGGCCGGCGGTCCTGAGAGCAAGTGGGGGTGGGCTGGCTGGTGTCTCCCCAGCATGGAGGGCACAGGGGATGGGAAATCAGAGGACGGCACCACTGTGGGTCGGGCCCCTCTGGCTCTGCCCACCACGTTCCTCGGGAAGGCTGGCACGTCCCCAGCCCTGCCCCTTCCCTCACAGTCGAGACTCTAGTTTTCTCCCTTGCCCCGACTGGTGTGAATTCACTGAGAACTTCCGTCCCGGCACTGGGAGCCCCCGGCCATGCCCCCGGTAGGCATTTGTAGCCTGGAGGGTGAGACGACACTTACCCACAGGAAATAGTTAGAGAACAAAGTAAAACAATGCACAGTATAAGAGGTAACTCGAACAGCATCAAGTGCCGAACCCACACGATGAGAGACAGAGGGGGAAAGAAGACATCGTTGCTGGCTGGGTTTTTTCAGGGAAAGTTTCATGGAGGCGGTGGGACTTGAGCCATGCTCTCAGAGAGCAGAAGTCTCTGTTAAGGGCAGGAAGGCAGTCCAGGCAGGGGCAGTGAGACCCACCGAGGGGCCGGGCATGGTGGATCACACCTGTAACCCCAGCACTCTGGGAGGCCGAGATGGGAGGATCGGTTGAGGTCAGGAATTTGAGACCAGCCTGAGCAAGAGCGAGACCCCGTCTCTACCAAAAAGAAAGGGGAAAAACAAAACCCAGCCAGAGGTAGTGGTGGCAAGTGCCCATCGTCCCAGCTACCTGGGAGGCTGAGACAGAAGGATCACTTGGAGCCCAGAAGCCCAGGAGGTGGAGGTTACAATGAGCTACAATGAGGCCACTGCAACAGAGTGAGGCTCTGTCTCCGCAAAAACAAACAGGGCAACTGAACACCCCTCCTCACAACCCCACCCCTAAAAATAAAAAATTAAAGAAAAAGAATTTGTGATTGTACTACCTATTCAGTGAAAATAGTTCAATAATAATATCATCAAATGTCACCAAAATAAATATTAAAAACACAATAAAGCTTTAAAAATAAATGAAAATGAATATCAAACAAACACATAAAAAAATAAGACTGACCGAGACACAGAGGAGAAAGTGACCCGGTCCCACAGGCCGTGGGGTGTGGAGGCGTGTCAGGGTGGGCAGGGTTGACGAGGTCCCCCCAGCAGCTCCCCTGGTTGAAAAGGTGGCAGCCGCCGCTCCTTGGGCTTCTCCCTGGCAGGAATGGCATGGCGTCTCGAGCTAAAACCTACTTTGCTCTCTTGCTGTTGGCAGTTCCCAGAGGATGGGGAGACCTGAACTAGGAACGTTATCCACCCTCCGTGGTGCACCTTGGGTGACATCTGGAGCTAGAGGAGAGTGTCCCTTCTGATCTGGAGCACCTGCCTCTGAGGAGCTAATTAATCCACTGGGAGCACATCGCCCTGTTTCCGTGCTGGAAGCAACACAGTCGGGGAGGAGGAGTCAGCACTGGGCACACAGGTGCCCTTCCCGCCAGTCTCGGCTTGGGTGCTGAAATAGGGGCCACGGCACCGCATGTCTCAGGGGGTTCCTTTAGTCCGGCGTCCCAGCCTGCCTGGCAGACAGTACAAAGGGGGACACTAAGGTGCAGAAAAAGTACAGGATCACCCAGAATTGCCCCGGAAGGGGGTGAGCAAGTGAGTGGGCAAGGAGGACAGCCCAGCCTGCACCACTGGGGCAGCAGCAGGGACGTGGGTGGCCGGTTTCCCCAACACGGTGGCCTGGCCGCAGGATGGAAGGCCAAACGGCATGTTGGTTGAGTTAGACCAAAGTGCTCAGAGTTTTTCTTTATTTTTATTTTCTATCTTGACGAAAGTTCGTGTGTGTATGTTTTACACACACTGCCACAAGCTAATAGAACGACAACTTGTGCTTCGCGTGCATTTGACAGTTGGGGCATGTGTCCTGCTGCTGCAATTCTTTCTCCACCTGGGAAGAGGGAGGGGGTGGGGTTCACGGTCCCTGCAACCGCAGCCCCCAAACGTTCCGTCTGTGCCACACCTGGTCTGCCGCCACCTCCCAGCCCCACGAGAGGGCCATAAATCACAGCGGCTGAGCACGGCTCTCGTGACAGCCCCTGCCCATCCTTTTGGGGCGGTCACCGTTAAGAGCCTGCACCAGCCACGCTCAAGGGCCCTCAGGTACAGCAGGACGAGGGGCGGGGAACCTGCAGCCCGAAGGTCACATGTGGCCTTCTGGGTCCTTAAGTGCAGCCTTTTGACTGAATCCAAATTTTACAGAACAGATCGTTTTATTAAAAGGGATGAAGAAGAGAAAGATGAAGCTTTTCTTGCTTCTTTGGTGCTTCAAAAAGAACAATGTTGAAATGAGAAGGCTCCAGAAGAAGGTAAAACCCCGATCCCTGAGAACAGGCCAGAAGACTCGAGACGCGAACACGGGCTTTTCAGAAGAGTCAAGGGAAGGGGGGTGGCGAGGGGCGGAAGAGAAATGGACGAGCCCGGTGCATAATGTTATGTTTTAAACCACATGCCTTTTCCCAGACTAGGTTATTAAATTAATTCAGAACTTATGCTCACACTTAAAAGATTTCTGTCATATTTTATGAACACGATGATCTCAGAGTAATTTGCACTGGAAATGTGTCATATTAAATCAGGGGCACTAATAAACTTTATTACTTAAACTCCACATGGATCAGACGTGGCAGATAAACCATTCTACTTTTGCACTCATCTTCACGCCATTGAAATACGGCCCCTCCTATGGGAAAACGTAAATAAACTCGATAGCATTCCCTCTGCCCCGCCATCAGTGGACCCGTCGGGGCTGGAGGCGACACTGCCTGTCCTGTTCTCCCACACCAAAGCTCAATAACGGAGTGAGAAGGTTTGACCCAGGCAAAGAGATTTCTTTGGGATTTTAAAACCCTTCGACTTCCATGGCTTTATCACCTGCCGTTCACTCCGGCACGGCCTTTACGCTGGACTGTGGGTGACAGCTGAGAATTGTTTCACAGGTACCAGAGTGATATAAAAAGTCCTGGATGGTGAGTTATGAGACCTGAGTTCTTCTGGTTCTGCTTCCAGCTGACTCTGTGATCCGAGCACAACCCAGACCGGAGAGAGCAATAGAAAAACACAGGCATTGGGATCAGAGGTTTGTTTCCATTTAGCAGATGTTTCTTGAGAGCCCAACATGATCCAAGCCCTCGGTGAGGATCTGGAAGATACAAGGATGAGAAAGAATTCAATTAGAATCCCAAGAGGGCTAATTTGGGAAACCAAGAGAAATTATTATAGAATATGTATAGATTTGTACCATTCTATAGATTGAAAACATTTGGTGATTTTTCCTATAAAAAATGTCTGAGGATGGCCAAGAGAATTAAGACTAGTGAGGATGGACTTGTCTCGCCAGATATTAAATAAAAACTCAACGTATTCAGAACGGTGTGTGTTAGCAATCTCATAAGCTCATGTACAAACTTTCAACCAACAGCCCAGTGGGCGCGGGAGTTGGAGTGAAAAGAAGAGAAGTTATTGGAAATCTATATCCGGAGCATGTGGACGTCCCAAGGGTCCTTACCGAAGGGACAGGGGCAGATGGCTACTTCTCCTCAAACTCAAGGAAACTGAAATTCTTTTCTCGAAAAAAGTTAAACCAAAGAGGTTCTGAATTCAGGGAAAGGGGTCCCCCAAAGGACCGAAGCTAGGCAAAGAATAAAAATATGGGAATTTGATGAAAGTCTCCTCCTTACATGGTGACACGTAACACCATCGGCCCCTTCCTGCTCTGTTTCTAGAATGCCAGCCGCCAAGTTCACCCCACACCATCGCCAGAGTGCTCAAGCAGGAGATCGCTTGGTGCTTTTCTGGTGGAGAAAAAAAGACCCCGACATACTGACACCGGAGAGACATGGTGAAAAGGGTCCCTGGTGACCTGCTGTCCCCCAGCAAGGCCCTGCCCCCTACACACAAACAGCCCCCACCTAAGCACAGAGAGCCAAGGATCATCAGATCCTGAAGAAATCCTTCTCGTAGAAGATACAATCGAAAATAAACACACCAAAGGGGATTTGGAAGGAAAATTGACGCGACAATAATATCCCTCGGGGAGATAAGACGATTTCTCATCCATAAAAGTAAAATGCTATTAAAAAGGCCCAACTTGAAAATAAGAAAGAGCTCTTAGAACTTAAAATTGATAAAAATAACATTACTTGAAAGGATTAAAATTAAAAATTAAGGAAATCGCCCGTGAATTAGAACTAAATTGCAACAAAATAGAAAATAGAAGTAGGAAAGATATAAAAATCTGGTGGAAACACAAAGAGCAAAAATTCGAATCATAAGAATTTTAGCCGGGCGTGGTGACTCATGCCTGTAATCCCCACACTTTGGGAGCTAAGGCAGCAGGATCGCTTGGGCCCAGGAGTTCAAGATCAGCCTGAGCAAGAGTGAGACCCTGTCTCTACTAAAAATAGAAAAATTAGCCAGGAGTGGTGGTGCACACCTGCAGTCCCAGCTACCCAGGAGACCGAGGCAGGAGGATCGCTTGAGCCCAGGAGTCTGAAGTTGCAGAGACCTGTGATGACGCCACTGCACTTCAGCCCGGGGCAACAGAGTGAGATCCTGTCTCAAAAAAAGAAACAAAACAGAAATTAACGAGTGTTGGTGAGGATATGGAGAAATGGGAACCCTTGTGCATTGCTGATGGGAATGTAAAATGATGCGGCTGCCGTGGAAAATGATGTAGCAGTTCCTCAAAAAATTAAACATAGAGTCACCATGTGCTCCAGCAATTCTAATTCTAGGTATATACCCAAAAAAAGTGAAAGCAGGGACTCGAACAAGTATTTGTTTACCCGTGTTCATAGCGGCATTATTCAGTAAAGCTGAAAAGTGGAAGCAACCCAAGCATCCATCAACAGACGGATGGGTAAACAAAACGTGGTATATCCACACATGGGACGCTATTCCCCAAGGAAAAGGAGCAAACTACTGTCACCTGCGACAATATGGATGAAACTCAAAAAAGTACGCTAAACGCAAGAAGACAGGTATAAAAGAGCAAACATTACATGATTGCAATTATATGGTATTTCTAAAGAGGGCAAATTGGTACAGACAGAAAGGAGATCAGTGGTTCCCTGGGACTCGGGGGCTGGGTGTGGAGACTGACAGTGAATGGGCACCCAGGAGCCTTTTGGGGTGACGGCAACGTCCTATTATAAAATGATTGTGGTCATGGTTGCACAACTGTATAAATTTACTAAACTCATCAAACTGTCCACTGAAAATGAGTGAATTTTATAGTATGTCAATTATAACTCAATAAAGTTTTTTTTGAAAAAGAAAGTGACTGGGGCCGGGCGCAGTGGCTCACGCCTGTAATCCTAGCTCTCTGGGAGGCCGAGGCAGGCGGATTGTTTGAGCTCAGGAGTTCGAGACCAGCCTGAGCAAGAGCGAGACCCCGTCTCTACTAAAATTAGAAAGAAATTA
>CAUYSK010101887.1:0-15419 GCA_963575035.1 Avahi laniger
CTCGATAGTTTCAGGGAAGTATAATATAGCATGCCTGTTTTAAATTTTTTCTTTCTACTCTTAAAAATTCTCAAAAATCCCACTTTGGAATTTACAGTGTTTTGGATACATAATGTTCATGAAAGTTGTGTTTAAAGTTGATACTGGACAATATGTCATTATTTTATTGAAAATCTGGAAAACATAATTTTAAGTCTGATTCTGCTGTTTGATGTTGCCCTTTACTGGCGTATTGCTTTAAGAGCACCCATCCCCCCTTCTTGCTTGAGCCACTGTGTCCTGTCAGTCATCCTGAAATACACTAGGGTACTTGTCAGGCTGTTTGCTTACAGATGCATCATAAGCCAAATTGTGAGCCATAATAGTGGCACTGAATTTCTAAACACAAGAAATTGCTTAGACAGTTGGTTTAGTATCTGTATATGGGCAATACTCTGTCCTGCAGTAGGTGAGTGAAGTGTCAAACTTTTAAAAATCAAACTTTGCTATAAGGCAAATCCTAATAATTATAGATTATCTGTTGCTTGGTTAAATAACTCTGGGGAAAATGAAAAGATATTATTTCTATAAAATGGGACGAATAGAAACTACTATGTTGTGCATTTATCACTTTTATAACTAATTTGCCTTTTAGTAACACTAAACTCTAGACTACTTTATGAAACCTCCAATTTTAAATATCTACTTTTCTGAGTATATTAGCAAACATTTCAGATTTAGATAAAAAATGTGATTCTTAGACATTTTTTTTCTTTCATAACAACTTAGGCAGACTCAGTTGAGCAGATGCTCAATTCTGCAATTTGGAGTGTTTATTAGTGGTTTTAAAAATAGCACTAAAACAAATTCTTATGTTCCAGTGCCCAAGCTATAGCAGTCTTACATCAGAGCATTTAAAAACTCCTACTGTGTAATTGAGCTATTACTATTTGAGTAACTATATGCAAGGCACTGGACACTTTACATGCTTTAGACAAAAAGTCGTACGGCAAGCAGATTCTTATTTGTGCAAGCAATGTAATTTCTATTATGGGCCTCTAACCTTATATTGTGCATGGATGTTTTCTCTATATTTTTCATATGCAGTCTTAAATATTTTTAAACAGAGAACTGATAAAGCAAAAATTAAGGAATTCATGGATTTTGATGCTTGTATATTCAATATGGTAGAGCATAGTTAAGAGGCAGCAAGGAGTTAAAGTTGTAAGGCTCTATTTATCTAGGGTAAATGAGAAAAGATTGCTTTTGCAGATACATGAAATGATTATTTATTCCTTGTCTTGTTCTAGAAAGGATTTAAGGTGACTTACAAGGCTATGTGAAATTCAAGATGGGATAAATTAAATGTGGAATAAAAGAAGAAAGAAAAACAGTGTGGGGATATAAAACAGAGTCAGGAATAAAGCAAAAAACCCCACAGCACAGCAGTTCTTAACTATGGTTTCATGACACTGGTGTATTATGGATTGATGGAAGAGAAAATATAGGGTTTCAGAAATCTTATGGTGGAATTTCCTGCAAACAAGCTGCTTTCCTTACCCCGGTGGCAGTCTGGAGTGAGGAGAATACGTTGGTTTGTGAATATTAAATAAGCTTTAAATGTCACTTCTGTTTTGGTGGAAAACAAGTGGAGAACTGCTGCCCTTTCAACCCACACACTGATTTAGGTGGACATAAATGTGGTCTTACGTTTTCAGAAAAAAATTTGGTCTGTTTCTTAGTTCAGAAGGAAGATTGAAGAGGCTTAGTTTCGTTTTTTGAAATAACCAGGAGTTATCTAAATAAGGTCAAATCTCTACATATTAGAACAGACATGATTAAGCCAATGTTTTAAATAAAATATATTCAGCAATTTCATATGAATCTATGAATACTAGTCTTAATATTTTTTCTAATAAATCGTTGTAAATGAGATTAGCTACTTTTCTTCTTTTCACACTTTTAAATTTCAACTTCTGTTAGGTCAAAATTAACTGGATCAATCTAACTGGTAAAAAGTTGTTGAGTGGGAGGAAAGAATTCAGAAACAGAACTTTGTAATGTACTTCGATCTTCAAATACTCAAAAAATACCTACTGTGTTGAAGACTCTGGGCTCTGTGCCTCGTACCATACTAAACTGGGCTTGTGTAAGTGAATGAACCTAGAAACTTGCTGCTGTCACAGAGCAGTATTGAAAAAAGACGAGAGGGGAGCAGTTAAAATTTTGCTAAGGATCTTTACAGATATATTGTGATATTAACATAATGAGCCAGGGATAGTCATTTGGTTCTTTTTAAAGACCTTATTTTTTGAAAATAAGATCAATAAGAAATAATAATTTTTTTAAAAAAGCAGTATCAAAAACCAAAATACTCAAAGCTTTTGTTTTTGGCCAGGCGTGGTGGCTCATGCCTGTAATTCTAGCACTTTGAGAGGCTGAGATGGGAGGATTGCTTGAGGCCAGGAGCTCAAGACTAGCCTGAGCAACATGGTGAGACCCCATCTCTACAAAAAATAGAAAAATTAGCCAGGCGTGATGGTGTGTGCCTGTAGTCCCAGTTACTCCAGACCATGGGGCAGGAGGATAGCTTGAGCTCAGGAGTTTGAGGCTGCAGTGAGCTATGATGACGCTACTGTACTCCAGCTTGGGCAACAGAGCAAGACCCTGTCTCAAAAAACCCCAAAAAGCAAAACAAAACAAAACAAAACAAAAAAAACACAAAAAGCTTTTGTTTTTGTAGTTTTGTACCATAAACACATATGTGGGTTGACTTAGAGTCCTTGCCAGAAAAAAATTATAAACAAAATAGACAAATAGATAACATATAACTTGTTAGATGCATCAGATGACATTGAGGATAACATGAATAGACAGATTTGAAACCTGGGAAGGAAATATTATTAAGCACTTAAGTAGGGCTTAGGCACCAAATACTATTAATCGGGTGATGTATCAAAGGCATCAAGACACTTAAAAAATGGTAATTAACTTCTGAAAACATGAATTCAGAGAATCTAATGAGACATCCACTAAAAGAACTTATAGAGCCAATGGATATCAGTAGATATTTGTAATTATATAGTAAATAAAATAATGTAGAAATCTTTTTTGTGTCACTGGGGTAAGAGATGAACAGAAAAGGTATTTTTAAAAGTCGGATTTATCAAGAAATACTTTATATATACTGTATTAAATTTACCCTTTGATGAGTTCTGAAAATTGTGTATAGTCATTTAACCACCACTACCACAATCAAACAGAATATTCCCATCACCCTAAAAGTTTCCTTCCGTTCGTCTGCAGTCAATTCACTCCATCAGCTGTTAGCCTCTGGCAACTACCAATCTGTTTTCTGTCTCTGTATTTTTGCCCTTTCAATACTGTCATATAAATGAAATCATACAGTGTGTATTTACTTATGTTTGACTCTTTCACTCAGCATAACATTTTCGATATTCATTCAGGTTGTTGCCTGTATGGATGGTTCATTCTTGCTTCTTCCATAACATGAGTATAATTATATCACGGATTGTTTATCTATTCACCTGTTGATGAAAATTTGAGTTGTTCTCAGTTTCTGACTACAGTAGTTCCTCCTATCTACAGTTTCACTTTCTGCAGTTTCAGTTACCTGTAGTCAACCGTGGTCCAAAAATATTACATATAATAAGATATTCTGAGAGAGAAACAGCACATTCATACAACTTTTATTATAGTATATTATTACAATTGTTCTATTTTATTATTAGTTATTGTTAATCTCTTGCTGTGTCTATTTTATAAATTAAACTTTATCATAGTATGTAGGTATAGGAAAAACTATAGTATGTATAGGGTTTGGTACTATCTGAGATTTCAGGCATACACTGGGAGTCTTGGAACATATTCTCTTAGGATAAGGGGGAAGTACTGGGTTATGAATAAGGCCACCATGAACATTTGCATGCATGTCTCTATGTGGACATATGTGTTTATTTCTCTTGGGTAAATACTTAAGGAGTAGAATTTCTGGGTCGTAGGGTGGATATATGTTTAACTTTATGAGAAACTTCCAAGCTGTTTTCTAAAGTGGCTGTACCAGTTTATATTTTCACTAGCAATGTATGAGATTTCCAGTTTTTTCTCATCTTTTCTAGCTCTAGTATTGAGTCTTTTTAATTTTAGCAATTCTAGTAGGTGTGTAGTAGTATATAGTGTGACTTTAACTTGCATTTCTCTAGTGACTAATGATGTTGAACATTTTTCATGTGCTTATTTGCCATTTATATATCTTCTTTGGAGAGATGTCTTTTCAAATTTTTTGCACATTTTAAAGATTGAGTTGTTTTTCTTTTAATTATTGAGTTATAAGGATTCTGTATTTTCTGGGTATAAGTCCTTTGTCATAAATGGATTTTAAAAATACTTTGTCCCAGTCTGTGGTTTGTCTTTTCATTTTTTTCTTTTTTCTTTTTAATTATTATGGGCACATAACGGTTATATATCTTTACAGAGTACATGCTATGTTTTGGTATAGTCATACAATGTGAACTAATTAAATCACGGTAATTGGGGTATGCATCACTGCAGGCATTTATCATTTCTTTTTGTTAGGAAGGAACATTCCAATTCCACTATTTTAGTTATTTTAAAATATACCCTAACTTATTGTTGATAATAGTCACTTTGTTGTGCTATCATATATTGTGAGTTCTATCTAACTATATTTTTGTACCCATTAACCATCCACACTTTATTCCCCACTCTCCGCTACCCTTCCCAGCCTCTGGTAACCAGCCATCATTCTACTCTCTGTCTTCATGACATCAATTATTTTTAATATTTTGCTCCCACATATGAATGATAATATGTGGGATTTATCTTTCTGTGCTTGGCTTATTTCACTTAACAATGTTCTCTAGTTCCATTCATGTGGTTGCAAATGGCAGAATTTCATTCTTTTTTTATGGCTATACAGTATTCCATTGTATATATGTATCACAATTTCTTTATCCATTCATCCAATGATGAACACTTAGGTTGATTCCAAGTCTTGACTATTGTGAATAGTGCTGCAATAAGTATGGGAGTGCAGGTATCTTTTCAACATATTGAATTCCCCTCCTTTGAATATATATCCAGCAGTGGGATTACTGGGTCATATGGTAATTCTATTTTCAGTTTTTTCAGGAACCTCCATATTGGTCTCCATAGTGGTTGCACTACTTTACATTCCCAGCAACAGTGTACAGGGGTTCCTCTTTCTCCACAATCTCACCAGCATTCGTTATTGCCTGTCTTTTTGATAAAGGCCATTTTAACTGGGATGAAATGATATCTCATTGTAGTTTTGATTTGCATTTCTCTGATGACCAGTGATGTTGAGCATTTTTTCATATACCTGTTGGCTATATGTCTTCTTTTGAGAAATATGTATTCAGATTCTTTGTCCATTTTTAATCTAATTTTTTGACTTTTTCCTATTTATTTGAGTGATTGGAGTTGTAATAATTATTTGAGTTGTTGAAGCTCCTTATATATTCTAGTTATCAATCCCTTGTCAGGTGGGTAGTTTGCAAATATTTTTCTCCCATTTCTGTGGATTGTCTCTTTACTTTGTTGATTGTTTCCTTTGCTGTGCAGAAACTTTTTAGCTTGTTGTGATCCTGTTTGTCCAATTTTGCTTTGGTTACCTGAAGTCCTTGCCCAGACCATGTCCTGAAGTGTTTCCCCAATGTTTTCTTTTAGTAGTGTCATAGTTTCAGGTTTTAGATTTAAGTCTTTCATCCATTTTGATTTTATTTTTGTATATGGTGAGAGATAAGGGTCTAGTTTCATTCTTCTGCATATAGATATCTAGTTTTCCCAGCGCCATTTATTGAAGAGACTGTCCTTTCCCCACTGTATGTTCTTGGCACTTTTGCCAAAGATAAGTTCACTATAGAGGTGTGGATTTATTTCTGGGTTCTCTATTCTGTTCCATTTTGTCTGTGTATCTGTTTTTATACCAGTACCATGCTGTTTTGTTTACTACAGCTCTGTGGTATAATTTGAAGTCAGGTAATGTGATTCCTACATTTTGTTCTTTTTGCTCGGATGGCTTTGCCTATTCTGGGTATTTTGTTGTTCCATATAGATTTTAGGATTATGTTTTCTATTTCTGTGAAGAATGTTATTGGTATTTTGATGGGGACATCATTGATTGACTCTGTAGATTGCTTTGGTTACTATGGGCATTTTAACAATACTGATTCTTCCAATCCATAAGCATGGAATATCTTTCCATTTTTTTTTGTGTCCTCTTCAGTTTCTTTCATCAATATTTTATAGTTTTACTTATGGAGATCTTTAACTTCTTTGGTTAAATTTGTTCCTAAGTATTTTATTTAATTTGTAGCTATTATAAATGGAGTTATTTACTGAGTTTCTTTTTCGGATTGTTTACTGTTGGCATATAGAAATGCTACTGATTTTTATATGTTGATTTTGTACCCTACAACTTTACTGAATTTATCAGTTCTACCAGTTTTTTTTTTTTTGTGTGGAGTTTTTAGGTTTCTCTAGGTATAAGATCATATCATCTGTAAACAAGGATAATTTGGCTCCTTTTTTTTCTGGTTTGGATGCTCTTTATTTCTTGTTTGATTGCTCTAGCTAGAACTTCTAGTTGTATGTTCAGTAACAGTGGTGAAAGTGGACACCCTTGTCTTTTTCCAGATCTTAGAGGGAAGACTTTCAGTTTTTCCCCATTCAGTGTGATACTAGCCATGAGTCTGTCATATATGGCTTTTATTGTGTTGATGTAAGTGTCTTCTATATCCAGTTTTTTTGAAAGTTTTTACCATGAAGTGCTGTTGAATTTTATCAAATGATGTATCTACTACATTGATTGATTTATGTTGTTGAGCTATCCTTGCATTCCTGGGATGAATCCCACTTGATCATGATGAATAATCTTTTAAATGCATTGTTGAATTCAGTTTGCTAGTATTTTGTTGAGGATTTTTGTGTCTATGTTCATTAGAGATATTGGCCTATACTTTTCTTTTTGTGTTGTTTCTTTGTCTGATTTTGGTATCAAGGTGATTCAGGCCTTGTAGAATGAGTTTGAGAGTATTCCCTCTTCCTTGATTTTTTGGATAGTTTAAGAAGGATTGGTATTAGTTCTTTGGATGCTTGGTAGCATTCAGCAGGAAAGCCACTGGGTCCTGGGATTTTTTTTTGACAGAAGGCTTTTTATTACTGCTTCTTGTTATTGGTTTATTCAGGTTTTGGATTTCTTCCTAGGTCAATCTTGGTAGGTTGTATGTATCTAGTACTTAATCCATTTCTTCTAGGTTTTCCAATTTGTTGGCATTTAATTGCTCATAGCTGTCATTAATGATCCTTTGAATTTCTGCAATATCATTTGTAATCTCTCCTTTTTCACCTTTGATTTTATTAATTTGGGTCTTCGGTCTCTTTTTCTGGTGAAAAGTGCATCAATTTTATCTATTATCTTAAAAAACAACTTTTTTCCTGTTGATCTTTTGTATTGGTTTTTTGGTTTAAATTTCATGTATTTCTGCTCTGATGTTTGTTATTTTTTTTTCTTCTACTCATTTTGGATTGAGTTTGCTCTTGTTTTTCTAGTTCTTTGAGATGCATCATGAAGTTGTTATAGGTTTTTGTTTTGTTTTTTGACAGAGCCTTGCTCTGTTACCTGGACTAGAGTATAATGGCATCATCATAGTTCACTGAAACCTCAAGTACCTGGGCTCAAGTGATCCTCCTAGCCTCCTGCCTCAGCCTTCTGAGTAGCTGGGACTACAGGTGCATACCACCACACCTAGCTAATTTTTCTATTTTTTGCAGAGATAGGGTATTGCTTTTGCTCAGGCTGGTCTTGAACTCCTGGCCTCAAGTAATCCTCCTGTCTTGGCCACCCAAAATGCTAGGATTACAGGTGTGAAGTACTGTGTCCAGCTGATGTTTTAGGTTTTTTCACTTGAGGTTACCATGAAGCTTGTAGAAAACATTTTGTAACCAATTATTTTAAACATATGACAACTCTGCTTACAAACAAATGAATAAACAAAGAGAAAACTAACAGAAATTCTACACTTTAACTCCATCCTCCCCCTAACTTTCTAACTTTTTGTTGTTTCCATCCGTATCTTTTTATACTATGTATTTCTCAAAAAGTTGTAGTTATTTGTGATAGGTTTGTCTTTTAGTCTTCCTACTCAAGATATAAGTGATTTATATACCACAATTATAGCAATAGGATATTCTGTATTTGTGTGCTTACTGTTGTCAGTGAGTTATATACCTTCAGATGATTTCCTATTGTTCATTAACATCCTTTTCTTCTATACTAAAGAACTACTTTTAGAATTTCTTGTAGGACAGGTTGGTGTTGATAAAATCTCTCATCTTTTGTTTGTCTGGGAAAGTCTTTATTTCTTCTTCAAGTTTGGAAGATATTTTTGCAGGGTATAATATTCTAGGGTTACGGTTTTTTCTTTCAGCACTTTGAATATGTCACATCACTCTTTCCTGGCCTGTAAGGTTTCCACTGAGAAGTCTGCTGCCAGATGTATTGGAGCTACTTTACATGTTATTTTTTTCTTTTTTCTTGCTTCCCTTAGTACCTTTTCTTTACCTGTGACCTTTGGAAGCTTGATTATTGAATGCCTTGAGATAGCCTTGTTTGAGTTAAATCTGCTTGGAGTTCTATGACCTTCTTGTCCTTGAATATTGTTATCTTTCTCTAGGTTTGGAAAGTTCTCTGTTATTATTTCTCTACCTTTCTACCCCAATCTCTTTCTCTACCTCCTCTTTAAGGTCAGTAACTCTTAGATTTGCCCTTTTGAGGATATTTTCTAGATCTCTTATCCATGCTTTATTCTTTTAATTCTTTTTCCTTTTTTCTCTTCTGGTTATGTATTTTCAAATAGCTTGTATTCAAGCTCACTAATTATTTCTTCTGCTTGGTCAATTCTGCTGTTAAGAGACTCTAATGCATTTCTCAGCTTGTCAGTTGAATTCTTCAGCTCCAGAATTTGTTTGATTTTTAAAAATTATTTCAGTCTCTTTGTTAAATTACTCTGATGGGCTTCTGAATTTCTTCTCTCTGTTTTCTTAAAGTTCATTGAGTTTCATTAGGATAGCTATTTTGAATTTTTTGTCTGAAAGGTCACATATCTCCGTCACTCCAGGATTGGTCACTGGTCCCTGATTTAGTGCATTTGATGAGGTCTTGTTTTCTTGGATGTTCTTGATGCTTGCGGATGTTTATTGATGTCTGGGCATTGAGTTAAGTATCTGTTTTCATCTTCACAGTCTGGCCTTGTTTGAACCCATCTTTCTTGAGAAGGCTTTTCAGATATTGAAGGAGAATTGAGTGTTGTGATCTAGATCTTTGGTCACTGCAGCCATATCAGCACTGGGGGTGTCCCAAGCTCAGTAATAATGTGATTCTTGCAGACTTCTGGTGGTATGACCTTGGTGGACTTTGGTAAGATATGGGAGAATTCCCTGGGTAACAAGCCAAAGTCTTTCACTCTCTTCCCTCACTCTCCAACAAGCCATGTCTCTAGTCAGCCATATTGGCTCCTTCCCACCATTTATCTTTCATCATTTCTTTTTGAAAATATAAGCAAAATTACAAATGTATTGGTGGTACCCCCTTTCTTATGTAAAGGTAGTGTACTATAAACACTGATCTTCACTTTGCTTTTTTCACTTAGTAATGTAGGCTGGAGATCACTCCGTAGAAGAATATAGAGAGAATGTCACTCCTTTCTACAGTTGTATAGTCCTTGTTTGTGTGGATATACCATAATTTTTCTTTTCTTTTCCTTTTCCTTCCTTTTCTTCTTCCTTCCTTCCTTCCTCTCTTTTTCTTTTGTTCCTTCCCTCTCTCTCTCTCTTCCTTTCTTTCTTTCTCTATTGATTCCTTACTATGAAAGATGAGTGAAGATTAGTGTTTATATTCTTTCATCTTTTTTGCTGTGTAATTTTGCTAGTCTGTCCACCATGTCCCCAAATGTGTTCTCAGTCCATGTGTATTAGATGCTTCTAATGTTACTAATGTTTTATTTTTTGTTTCCATTTGTTTCTCGAGTTCCTCCATCTTGCTCTCCATTCCTTTATGCTGTCTTATTACATTTTTTAAATTTTAAAACTGTTCTTTGAGTTCTTTGTAAAAGAGAGAACATGTTGTATGTATACGTATGTTTGAGCCCACATATAACTTTTTCATTGAACTCTTCATTTGTTTGCTTCATTAATTCTTGTTCCTCACATGAATTTCTCAGGTTCCTTTTTTCTTTTCTTTTTTTTTTTTTTTTGCAATTTTTATGTTAGTTACCATTACTGGCCTTTGTATACTACCAGCCACTTACAAAAGAACAGCATAGGAAGGATCAGGACTTGGGTGGGAGTAAGCTGGGATAGTTAACAAGTTTTAATCTGCTTTCAGTGTTGAATACTGTCTCACAAAAGTTGTTATTTCCTTTGCTTCCAGGAAAAGTTTTCTTTCATTATTTGGTGCTCTAAAACTCAGTTTCGTGGAACTGTCCTTCAACTCAAAGACTATCAGCACTGTGAATTGGTGATTCAGCATTCCTTGTTTTCTTTACTCTGAGTAACCTCTAGTGGTCCCCTTAGCTAAACAGTCTTAGTTGTAGACGGAAACGGCGTATCATCATACTAATCCTGCCCTACCACTCTCATGATTCTAGAGTCTCAAACTGGGTTTTTATAGGGATAGTCTCCTTGATTCTTATACCTATCTATGCCTCACATCTCAATAATGTAATCAAAGGATCCTTGGCTGGAATTTCAGTGTTTGTGGCATTCAGTTTTAGAGAAATTTTTTTTCCCATTGAGATGTGTATAGATTTTCATTCTCTTTTTTCTTTTTCTTTTTAAAAATCTGGTCGAGATGTCATAGTATTTCTTTGTTTGTAGTTTGAGATAATGACAAGTTTCCCTGAAGATGGTAGTTTTAATTTTATTCTTTTTTTGTTTTCTATTCCTTTTGAAGGAGAAGAGTGACAAAAACATGCATTTGCTCTACCATATAAGAAATTCTAGAAGATGTTGGATGATGATGATGATTCTCTTAGAGATATGTATAGGGTACAGAGATAAGGAAGCATTGCTTACCTCTACCATAAGCATGTGTATATGTGTATTAAGATGTAAAGTAGAATGTTTGAGCTGGCATTAGAAATATGAGCAGGTATTTGTCCAGTGGCTTTTGAAGAGTGGCACTCCAGGCAGAGGGAGCACAGTGAGTAAAAGTTTAGGGTTGTGAACCAGTATGGTTCAGAGAACTTCAAATTCTTTAGCATGGGTGGAATACAGGGAGGAGTTGGGGGAGAGAGAGAGAGAGAGAGAGAGAAAACTGGAAAGATAGGACAGACCGAATTGCCTTGAGTCATTCAATGAAGTCTGAACTTCATTGTGTTAGCACCAGAAAATCATTAAGAATTTTAATCAGGGGTTTAGCATAACATAATTTTATGTTAGAGATATCACATTACAAATAGTTTGGAGGATTGGAGGATAAATTGAAGGAGTGAAAACCTGGAAGGGAGACTAGTTAGGGTATCATTGCAAAGTCCAGATAAGTCTAATGAAGGCCTGAACTAAGGAAGTAATAGTGGGAAAGGAACGGAAATGACCAATATGAGAGGGGTACAGGAGGTGTAAGCAATGTGACTTTTTCACTGATCTGATATGAAGAGACAGGCAGAATGAAAGAGAATATTCCAGGATGATGTTCAAGTTGCTGGGTTGGGCATCCAGCTATATGGTCATGTCATTAACACAGATCAGAACTGCAACCAAGTTTTTGGGGAAAAGATATGAGTTTGGTTTTGAAGTGCCTGTGAGAGGGCCCAGTGGGCAATGGATTTGGGGGTTCTAAAGCTCATGAGAGAGGTCTGGACTGTAGATAGTTTTGTGAAACAGAGGCTCTAGGTAGAATTGAAAATTTAGGATGAGATTGCTCTGAGAAAGCAATGTAATGTGAGAGAGAACAGGATATAAGGGATCAATCCTGGAATAAGACCACTACATAAAAGGAGGTAGTAGATAAGAAGAAAATGGTCAGAAGTATAGGGGAGAAGCATAAGAGTGGTGTTTTGAAGCCAGGGGAGAAAAGTCTTCTCTTTCCTAAAGAGAGAATACTTAGCATATGGGATAAGAAACTCTTATTAAAATAGGGTTAAAGGTATATAGCCAGAGTTTCTGGAGAAACTTTTAAAAAGTAATGAAACATAGTGATCTTGGATTGTTAGATTTAAAGATTCTAGCACAGACTTTTAAAAACTCTCTCCAAGGAGTATGAAAGAATGAAAAACTAGGAGACATAGAAGCTAAAATTCTCAAAATAGTTACACGCTATTTGTTTTCCTAAGTGTATTTATTGATTTATAGAAAAATGAATATTTTAAGGACTTTGGTTTCATTTTCTTTATTCAGATAAGCAGGCTCTTATTTATTTCTAGCTAAACAGAGAACAAAGAAGAAATGTGGATTTTTTGGCTTCAAATTCAGGTCGACAAGGATTCCACTTCCTTCACCATTCTATTTTTGTTCTCTGCTTTTCAAAAAATACCAGACCTTAGGAGAATTCATATACATTTGAGCTGTCTTATAATATCATGGGTGGGATGGACCCACAGGCTCACTGGACGTGCAGCAACAAAAGCCACTGTCATTTTCAAAGTGTGTGTGAAGGGTACGTTACTTCTGCCCTGGTTGGTTAAACTTGATGCCTTATGGCTGAAGGTTATTTTTGTTCTGGGTGATTCAGTGAAAGCTTCTCTGATGTCTCACATATTAGATTATCTTGTTTGATTTCAATTTGACTAATTTAGATTTTGGCTTTTTAAAAATATGTAGGTAACCTTCATGCTGGGCTTATATGAGATGGAATGTCATAGGGTCTTGGTTTTGGCATAATTTTTATATGGTACAAAATGTGCTTTAGTTGAAAGGCATTGCCGCACAGAGTAACCATGGGGCATTTCTGTCCTTTCTCTGTAATTGCAATTTTGAAAACGTGTGCCATTGTGAAATACAAGTGTGAACTGACATTTCATAAAATAACTGAAATATGTGTTATCAGGGTAGGGGTAATGAAATAATAAAGTAATCTTGTGAAATTCTTATATATAGTGTTACTTTTCAGTTAAATTAGAAATTGAATTATAACTTTCTGCTTCCTTTTTTTAAAGAGGAAGATTAGACTTGACCAGACGTTCATGATCAGAGGGACATAAGACCTAAATATAAGTAGAATCTTTTGTTTTCCTTGTTTCACATTGGTTAAGGCAATCTTTTGGATTTATTTTTAAATTTTTTAAAATAATTTTTGTAGCTTTCTTTTTGGTTGTTATGTGAGAGGAAATAGTTTAATTTTGGTTACTATGACTAGAGTAAGCAAATGTTTTAATTTAATTTTATTTCAGTCTTCTCATAAAGAATCCATAAATCCCATCATTTTGGAGGGGGCAGGATCTCAATTTGATCATTTTCCAAAGAACATCAATAAGATAACTATCCAAAGGTTTAATAAAGAGATCTTCAGATACTCCAAGAAGGTTTTTAAAGTTTGAATTGCAACATGCTAATGATACTTACCTTTTTTTCTAAAATGTAACATTGTTTTGTGCTGTTGAAATTGTGAGGTCTTGGAAGCTAAGGAAATAAAAAGTGACCACTCTTGGGGATCCTGACACTTAGTGCATTTAACAATTGTAGCCCTAACCCTGGAGCATATCTTTTACATACCACTCTGGAATTGATTTCAAAGAGCTCAAGATCCTTTATGAAGTTGTTGTTCGTTAGGAATGTGTTTGTTGTTGTTGTTTTTAAAGAGTACTTTAGGCATGTTGCATTTCTAATTAGTGCACATGTAGGAAATATGCTTTATTGATTCCGAAGTGATTTTGAAGTCAAGAGATCCAATAAAAAGAAACCCCATTGAGGGAAGCTTTGTTTTAAACTCTTTTGTTATGGGAACAATGAGTGAAAGTACTCTTGAATAATAATTATGAGCTCTATGGATGAAAGAGATCTTTAACCTAAATGTAGACAAATAGATTCTGTTCTTTTACTGAAAAGGGGGTAGTTATATCAACTAATATTTGTTGAGCTCTTGCTACGTGTCAGAGATATGGGCTAAGTTATGGATTTTATATGGATTTTCTTATGTAATCTTTACAATCTCTTTGAGGAGGGCATTCTTATTGTTCTCTTTTTACAAATTAGGAAACAGATGTTCAGGAAGGATCTGCAACTTGTCTCAAGTCATCAGCAAGTAGAGAGCAGAGCCTGGATTCTCATCCAGGCAGTCCACCTTCAAAGCCAGTGCTTTCAATCACTGAGATCCAAGAGTGGTGAGATGTAGGAGAATTTAAGAATCCTTTAGCAGACAGTGAGGGTTGCGAGGGTGGGGATGGGGCTGGTGATGTTTCATGTGGGCTGCTGCATATTGCCCTGCTGAGATAAAATCTAGCTGTCTCTCTACTGGGCAAACTGTGGGCCTTTCTGCTAATACCTGCAGGGCTGCGTTTACTCCAGAAGGTGACACCTCTTTCTATTTCATCTGCCCAGAATGGGCCTATTTTTCTAATTCACTCAAAGGCAAATTTCAGCTGTACAATCCTACTCTGAATACCACTGCCTGTATTTCCATCCACTCCAACGATCCTTTGACTCAAACCTACCTTTTTCTTTTTCTTTCTTTTTTTTTTGAGACAGAGTCTCACTGTGTTACCCGGGCTAGAGTGAGTGCCGTGGCGTCAGCCTAGCTCACAGCAACCTCAAACTCCCGGGCTCAAGCGATCCTTCTGCCTCAGCCTCCCGAGTAGCTGGGACTACAGGCATGCGCCACCATGCCCGGCTAATTGTTTTCTATATATTTTTAGTTGTCCAATTAATTTCTTTCTAATTTTAGTAGAGACGGAGTCTCACTCTTGCTCAGGCTGGTTTCGAACTCCTGAGCTCAAACAATCCGCCCGCCTCGGCCTCCCAGAGAACTAGGATTACAGGCGTGAGTCACCTTGCCCGGCCAAACCTACCTTTTTCTAGTCTACTTGCTCCCTTGGCGGTCTCATTCCATCTATTTTTATGCTGACAACTCTAAAATTAATATTTCATTCCAGATTTCTCTTTCAAACTCTTCTCCTGTATATTCAAGTGCCTACATAACATCTTCACTTGGATGTCTGGTATGCATCTTAAGTTTATCACATCCCCAACTGGTCTCTTCATCTACCTTATCCTCCTGAAGCAATTTCCAACTCAGTTAAGGGCAACTGTATACTTCCAGATGCTCTAGACCAGGGATGGGGAACTTTTTCATGTTGGAAGGCTGCATTAATTTAGCTGTAATCGAATAAGGCCACATTCAAGAAACTTCAATTAGATATACTTAAAAATGTACATTATTTTGT
>CAUYSK010101889.1:0-20565 GCA_963575035.1 Avahi laniger
AGTAGCTGGGACTACAGGCATGCGCCACCAAGCCCGGCTAATTTTTTCTATATATTTTTAACTGTCCAATTAATTTCTTTCTATTTTTGGTAGAGACGGGGTCTCACTCTTGCTCAGGCTGGTCTCGAACTCCTGAGCTCAAACAATCCGCCCGCCTCGGCATCCCAGAGAGCTAGGATTACAGGCGTGAGCCACCGCGCTCAGCCTCCAAGTAGTGAATTTTAAAAATAGCCAGTGTCAGCTATGAAAATAAGCCTGTGCCCAAGTAATATGATCTAGTAGGAAGAACTGTGCCTTTGGGTGAAGGAGATTGAGCAATCGATGCGAAGTTTTCCCCAGCTCTGGTAAAAGTAATCTCTTCATTTCTTTGCTGTAACTTCATTTTAGATGGAGTGTGCTTCTTGCCTCTTGCTTTAACCAATGGGAAGTTAGTGAATATGATGCAAATAGAGGCATGAAGCGTGCCTGGGCAGTTGGGCTGGCTCCCCTGTGCCTCCACAGTGCCAGGAGAAGCTCACGCCCCACATTCCTCCAGCGTGGGTCCCAGCATGAGGTGTACAAGAGGAGCCACTTCAGTCCCCCCTGCACATGAACCTAAAGTATGTGCTGTTTGTTGAATGCCACTGAGTTTTTGTCCTTGAGTATCATGTGGTTTAAGCTGACTGATACCGGAATTTGTGACCTCATAGTCTCATATCTGGCTCGTTACCAGATATATGATGATGTAGATCCTCAACCTTTCTGTGTCCAGTCTCTCAGTCTGCTCAAGGAAGATAACACCTATGTCATAGCCTTGTTTTGAGGATCAGTTAAGACAATGCTAAGGATGCGAAAGCACTTTGAATAGTTATAAGATATTATTAAAAGATATTTAGTTTAGAGGAGAGCAAGAGAGAGCAAGAGAGAGAGAAAAAGAAGAATAACAAATTTATCTGGGCCGTGAAAGAGATGTCATACATTTGTCATTTGGCTTGACAATCTGGGAGTGGTTGAATAAAAATCTGTGATCTATCACTGAAACATATTTCCTTATAAGATAGTGCTCCTCAAACTTATTTGATGAGAATCCTTCTGGGTATTTATTAAAAAGGGGAGGAAGAATAAAAAAAAAAGAGAATTCTTCACAGATTTAGAGATTTTGATATAGAAAATGTGGATGTGAGTTGGTATCTGGAAATTGTCAGCAATTATGTTATGTGGCTTTTCAGCATTGGGCAAATTTGGGAAATATTATGCACAAAGAGAAAGCATTATGTATATAAAAAATAAAAATGCAGAGGATTAAGAATAAACTAACACTTGACCAAAAGACAATCAGATCTAACAATCATTTTAAAACAGAAGAAAGTACCTCTGATTATTAAAAGGCTTAAGAAGATAACAAAAAATGTTATTAGTATTACGTTAGGCTATGATGCTAAAACTACTGACAATTCTTTTAATTTACTTTTACTTTTTTTAAAAAAGTAACCTTGACCTCAGAGAAAGTATATGAAGGCTAAAATAGAAGTGGTATTAATGAAGTGATAAGAGTTTGTCTGACTTACTGCAGACCTGCATTTTACATTTGTGAAGTCCAGGACAAGATAAAAAAGTGGAAGCCTACGTACCATATGTCCAAATATTTAAATGTTCTACATCAACCTAAAAACCATTATATAACGTAAGTTTTATGTTCCTGTTTTTTTTGAATACAACTTTCACAGACTATGTAATACTTCAGATTGAAAGATATGTGAATTAAATCATGGTTTTGATATGACTTATAGTTTGTAAAGTATCCGGGACATCTGAATTGAATTATCATGCCAGCAAATGAGAAGGGTGGAAAGAAAAAAAAAAAAAAAGAAAAGAAAAGAAAAAAGAATTAATTATCAAAATTTCTGAATCTTCTGTTGATATTGAATAATAACATGCAGACATACCTAAATCATATATTATTATAGGTTTATTTCATATGATTTATTTTTATTTTGGCAAAATTACAACTTACGTTGTCATGATAAAATTTTTTTCATAACCAAGAGTATTCTGAAGAAATAAAAAATAAAATGAAACAACTGAAAATATGCAAAATTTAAATATATTTTTATTTAAAAATGTATTTTAAGTTAAATGCATAAATAAAAAATGAAATTATTTTCATGTTTTCAAAAGCTTATTTTTCTTTTAAAATACTCAGAATAGCTACTAAAACTAAAAAGACAGATTAAAATTCATAAAATCAAAATATCAATTAAAATTAAGATTAATGCATTAATTTAGTTTTTCAATATTTATGTCTTGTTAACATTTTTTATAAAAATAAAATTATTTGTAAATGTAGCAGTTGATGTTCATTTAATTGCCAATATAAGGAAAGTTATGTCTAGACCAACACATACGTACTTTTAAAAGTAAGATAAACTGTTTATTATTTCAACATGTTACTCATCTGTAGTGTGTACTTTTTATGAATGCCATGCTAACCATGAGCACCACCAGATTCACAAAATGGAACAGGAATAGAAGAGAACAATTGTAATTGTAATTACAATTGTAATTACTATTGTAATTACTATTGTAATTACTATTATTACAAGTAATATTTTGTTCAGGAATCGATTGCATTTATGCTGAGAAAATTTTAGCAAGTAAATTAATTTCTCTGTTATCTAAGTACTTCCACCACTCAATTCCTGCTTACACTGTGTCTTAGTTCATTTTATCCTGCTATAACAGAATACCACAAACTGGGTAATTTAATAAAGAACAGAAATTTATTCTCTTATAGTTCTGGAGTCTGGGAAGTCTAAGATCAAGGTGCCAGCATCTGATGAAGGCTTTCTTCCTGCGTCCTCACATGGCAGAAGGCAGAAGAGAAAAAACTCACTCCCTCAAGCCTTTTTTTAATAGTGGTATTAATATGTATTCATGAGGGCAGAGCCCTCATGCTTCTTAAAGGGCTCCACTTCCCAACACTATTGCATCGGGATTGTTTCCAACATGTGAATTTCGGAGGGGACACATTTAATCCATAACAACTGGGAAGCAGCTTCTGACTCATACTGGAATTAGCACAGTCCTCAAACCTTCACCACGTAAAAGCACAATGCCTGTAGTTTTGACTTTGCCCGGCAAGTGGTGTGCAACCGTGATTACCTTGGAACTCAACAGTGTTCATCAGGAAGCAGATGTTTAGGGTTCCGGCTGCATAGTGCCAGTGCCGAGGGCAGGTCTTGAGTGGGCAGAGGCACCTGTGTGCTCTTTAATATGTATGCTTCTGTGTGTGTGTGTGTGTGTGTGTGTGTGTGTGAGAGAGAGAGAGAGAGAGAGAGAGAGAGAGAGAGAGAGGGAGAGAGAGAGGGAGAGGAATATATGAGCTATGAGTTAGGAACACTGTAAAGTATGGAACACATGAAGAGGCCTGAACTCTTTGGGTGTGTGTGTGAAATAGTAAGCTTGTTGACACCGTTATTGCCTGTATTGAAGGAATCAGCAGTGGGCCTTTTAGTTGTGACTTTCAGGTATTTATCACGTCAAGGGTAATTTGGCCTAAACTACCATGTGTATCTTTGAAAAGAATCACACAATTCAAGGGACTCCCCCTTCCTTTCCTTAGCTAGCAATCACCTCTATTTTGAGGCACCTAGTTGCACATTGCTCTCTGTCCTGTTGTGGCTTCTGTTATCCTTCAAAGCTGTGACCGATGTCTATTTTAATTTAAATCTAATCAGTGAGTGAAAATGCTGAGACTCAGAAGACCTAACAAAATGTTTTGTTCTAGGCATTGAGGTCCTAGAGGATGGCTCTAAATGCATTCTAGGAAGGGAAGGGTAGGGGAAGAAAAAAGTGACTTTTTCTCTGGAGGAGATTTCCCCAGAACACAGTGGATTTTGTTCCTTGGCCTAGAGAGATTCTTATTATTTAATTCTGCTTATCCTTCTGATAGTTTTGATGGAACCATAACAGACTTGGCTAGATTCTAAGCATCATCTACCTTTCCAAGTAAACTTATGATGTTAAAGAAAGTCCCAGACCACCCCAGGTCTAATACACTAAAGGAAAAGAAAAGGAGGTGGGGGAGAAACTTTCACATTGCAAGACGATGGTATATACCTCTGCTTAATCAAATTCCCAGCTAACTGTAAATATCAAGGTCATTTGAACAAATGAATTGCTTTTGCGTACTGAAACTCTGATTTAAATTCTCAGGCCTCCATAATTTCAAAATCAATAAACACTTATTTTTGTTCCTATTTGTGCCACCGAATAAATCACCGTGTAATTTTACCTCTTAATTCTTAAAAGTGTGATATAAAATTATTGATTTTAATCGTTTTGTGCTACTGAAAGAATATGTAATTTATACATACACAACCCTTTGGCATGGTGCCTAAGGCAATGAAATTGTTGCTGCAGATAATGTGTGTAAACCTTTTATTTAAAAAATCTTTTATTAAAATTTAACTGTCATATAGAAATGTGCACAAATTATTAGTTTACAACTTGGTGGAGTTTTGAAAAGTGAACACAACTGTATAAACAGTCTCTGGACTAAGAAATAGAATATACCAGCCCCCCAGAAGCTTTTCTGCTCCCTTTCTCAGTCACTATCACCCAAAAAAGATAACCACGGTCTGACTTCGAACACCATTGCTTAGTTTTGCATGGTATTGAACTTTATTAAGCTGAATCCCACAGTAGAAACATGTTTGTGCCTGCTTTAGAAAAACAAACTCAACACTATGCTCATGTAAGCACCCATATTTTTGGAATTTAGCAATAATTTGTTCATTCTCATTGCTGTATAGTAGGCCTCTGTGTGAACGTGCTGCGTTGTCTGTATCCATTTGTCCACTGACACACATTTGTTTTCAGGTTCCGGCTATTCTGAGTGGTGGGATGCTATGAACAGGTGGGCTGCTATGAACAGTCTCATACATGTATTTTGATGTACACATTTATTCATGCACAGGTGTGAATTGCTGGGTCATAAAGTATACCTGTGTTCAGCTTTAGTTGATAATGCCGAACTATTTTCTAAAATGCTTGTATCAGTCTACACTCCTTGCAGCAGTGCATTCTTGTTTAATTTCTACCCCACTTTGCCAACACTTGTCTTTTATCCCCCATCTTTTTCATTTTAGGGATAATCATGGGTATACAGTGTTATCTAATTGTGGCTTTAATGTACATAGTTTCTTTGATGACTAAAGATGTTGTGCAAATTTTTGTAAGTTTAATGGCCATCTGGGTGTTCCTTTTTGTGAAGTACCTGCCCAAGTCTTTTGTCCATTTTTCTATTAGAATGGGTCCTTTTTTTTTTTTAATGATTTATAGGAGTTTTTATGTTTGGGTTTGAGTTTTTTATGTATATTGCAAACATTTTCTCCCACTTTATGGCCTATCTTTCCTCTTTAATGATGTCATTTGAAGAACAGAAATTCTTAATTTTAATATAGTGTTAATGTGTCCACTTTGCCTTTATTAGTGCTTTCTTGTGTCTTGTTCAGAAGTCTTTGCATAACCCAGATTAAATAAAGATAGTCTTCAATGTGTTCTTTTAGAAGTATATGTTAAATAAGTGTTACTTTTAAAAAATAATTTTCTTATTAAGTATAGTAAAAGAATGCAGGTGAACATTATTAATATCTTGTATTTCTATCCTTTTAAAAGCAATTGGAATTAATTTATTATTTTTATTTTTATTTTTATTTTTGCTTTGGGAACTTGATTTTTTTTTTTATTTATTCGGGATATTATGGAGTACAAGCATTTTGGTTACATGTAATGCGTTTGCCCTGCCCAGGCTACAAGCGTGTCCCTCCCCCATGCAGTGTGTTCTGCTTCCATTTGTTGTGGGTTTAGCCCCCAACCCCGACTGGCACCCAGAGAGTATTACTGCCATGTGAACACCTTAATGTTGGTCAGTTAGTACCCATTTGATGGCAAGTACATGTTTTTCCATCCTTTACATTGTTATATAAATGTTTCCTGGAATGGTGCCTGAATAAGAACAGGGATACTAATCTCAAGTAGCTTCATATCTAAGAGGGAAGAGGAAATATATGTAAATGATTATGCAAAAATAAAAAGGAATAATTACTACAAAAATCCAGATAAGGAAACATGGCTTTTTTTGGTTGTTATTGTTTTCTTTTTGGGTATGTGGCAGAGAAGGCTACATGGGAGAGATAGCATTTTAACCAAGCCTGGCAGTGTAGATAGAATTTGGATCATGAGACAGAGTGAAGGTATTCCGGAGAATGAGCATAGAATGAACGAATGATTAGAATTTAAGATGCAATATGTATGTAAAGATAGGGGTACTTTAACCAGATAGTTTATATGAAGTATGACTAAAAATTGCTGATCTTGATTATTAAAAAGCAAATACAACAGAAAACAGAAGTTTAGCTGTATGTCATTTATTACAAAATTGGTTGTATTAGTTAGGACTTTTTTAGTTGTATTAACAGAAACCAAATCTAGCCATTTAAGCTCAAAGAGGAATAGGGATAAGTGGGTATTTCATGGAAGCTAAGGGTAGGTGAGCAGATAGATTCAGAAACTAGAGGGAACTAAAGGCTGGAGCTCCATAGTGTCCCAGAGAATCCTTTCTCTACCAATTTGTATGCCTGTCAAGGCATTTCTGTTTTATTCTGCTCCGCTGTTATAGAATGGCTTCTCTGCTGCTCAGGCCAGATATTAGAAAACAGCTTCTAAGAGCTGTTAAGTAGATCTCTTTCATTCAAGACATCAGACAGATGTACCTGGAATCTGAAATTCCTTGGGGAATGGGCTCATTGGTTCAGTCTCAGTCAAGGGCCCATCCCTGGTCCTATCAACTATCCCAAGGCAAGGCATAGGAGGTATGTAGCAGGAGGCATCATATTTGCTAATGTGATTTCTGGAAACCTTACCATTGTAACCAAAAGGATTGAGAGGCTGAGGAGGGAGTTCTCAGAAAAGGGTAAAGTGGATTGTATAAGTTGAAGAGGTGTCACCTTAGAAAGCTATAGTAATAACTAATATTATTAAAGCTATACAGCAGACCAAGTCATTTTTTATATTTGAGGAAGAGTTGTGCAAATAGTACAAAGAACTACTGAGTACCCTTCATTCAACTTCTCCTAATATTAATCTCTTACATAATCATGGTACATTTACCAAAACTAAGAATTAGCACTGGTACATTATTATCTAAATTACAGACTTTATTCAGATTTGACCAGTTTTCCCACTGATGTCTTTTTTCTGCTCCAGAATTAAATCCAGGACATCAGACATTGCATTTAGTCATCGTGACAACACAGTCTCTTCTAATTAGTCTCTCTTTGTTTTTTGTTACCTTGACACTCTTGAAGAGTACTAGTTAGGTATTTGTAGAATGTCCCTCAATTTGGGTTTACTTGATATTTTCTCATGATTAGACTGGGGTTATGGGTGGCAAAAATACAACAGAGGTGGTATTTTGTTCTCTGATAACATCATATCACATTATCAGAGGTACATGATATCCACACGACATATTACTAGTGATGTAAGGTTTCTTCTTCTTCTTTTTTTAGAATTAATATGCAACTCAAACACATACCTTGGCCTAGGCCTACACAGGGTCAGGATCATCGATATCACTGTCTTCCACCTCCACATCTTGTCCCATTAGAAGGTCTTTAG
This sequence comes from Avahi laniger, assembly GCA_963575035.1. NCBI lineage: Eukaryota > Metazoa > Chordata > Mammalia > Primates > Indriidae > Avahi > Avahi laniger. The sequence continues at coordinate 7,663 of CAUYSK010101889.1, forward strand.
GGGCAATAATAACACATGGAGCTGTCATCGCCCATGAAAACACTGCCTTCTTTTGGAATACCTCCTGAAGGACCTACCTGAGGCTGTTTTACAGTTAACTTTTGATTTAAAAATATAAGGAGTACACTTTAAAATAACATTAAAAAGTACAGTGTAGTAAATACATAAATCAGTAACATAGTCATTTATTATCATTAACAAGTATTATGAACTGTATGCAATTGTATGTGCTACACTTTTATATGACTGGCAGCACAGTAGGATTGTTTACACCAGAAGCATCACAGACACATGAATAATGTATTGCTAGGCAATGGGAATTTTTCAGCTCCATTATTATCTTATGGGCGCATTGTTGTATTTGCAGTCTGTCTTTGACCAAAACGTCCTTATGCAGCACGTAACTGTGCGTATAGCAGCACAACTGGCATATAGTCACAGGTAATTCCATGGTCTGGCGTGCTTCCTAAATGATTGATTGCTGATTCATGAAAAAACAGAGAATACTTGACTTCATTCCCTGGAATTTCTGTATGAAGGCTGGCAGGAAGTGCAGTGAAGTTTAGTAGAAAAAACACAAAAATAATTGAAATAGGAGCCCAGATATTTGGAATCTAGATTTAACTCTGCTGCCATGAGATTTAATAACAATCAATTTCTCTCTCTGAGTGAATGAGTTGGACCAGTTGATAAGGTCCTTTCCATATCTAATTTTCTGTGATTTCAGGCATATTTGCTTCCCAGAGCAAGTTGGAATATAATAAGTACTAGGCATTGATATATAAGATTCACATCTCTTTGAAACCTCACAAGAGTAACAGATAGCAAAGGAATTTATTTTTCTTTGTTTGGGCTGATTTATAAGCAGTGTATGAGAGTCTTTCATGATTTAGTCATCAAAATATCTAGTCCTTTTGGTAAACTGAATTCCTATTTCCTTGTGATTCCTTGACTGTGTCCAGTCCTCTCTTGGCATGGTACAAATTACTTCTTTTGTCTTGATGGATTCCTATTCACTCTCCTTGCAAAAGCTGAGCGAGGTGCCCCTTTTGCCTTTTTACACCCGCCATACCATTCTGGGTTTACCTGTATTTTAACGTGGCCCACAGCATTATCCACACTCTATTGACTCTGTCCCCCACTAGGAGGACTCTGATCTGAGGATAGGCACAGAAAGTATTTAAGCCATAGTACTTCAATTTTGGTTAAATGAATGAATACATGAATGGAACATTTGCTATGGGTACAGTTAAATAATTCAATGAGTCAATTTCTTCCTATTTTATTGAAGTTAAAATAAGATTAACTTCAAAGTAATACTTTTACAGTTGGGATTGTTCTTTTTTTTTTTTTTTTTTTGAGACAAGATATCGCTCTGTTGCCCTGGCTAGAGTGCCATGGCCTCAGGCTAGCTCACAGCAACCTCCAACTCCTGGGCTTAAGCAATCCTTCTGCCTCAGCCTCCCGAGTAGCTGGGACTACAGGCATGCGCCACCATACCCGATTAATTTTTTCTATATATTTTTAGTTGTTCAGCTAATTTCTGTTTATTTTTAGTAGAGACGGGGTCTCGCTCTTGCTCAGGCTGGTCTCGAACTCCTGACCTTGAGTGATCCACCCGCCTCGGCCTTCCAGAGTGCTGGGATTACAGGCGTGAGCCACCGCGCCCGGCCAATTGTCCTTATTTTTTAAAAACTCACTCCCCACAAGCATCAAAACTTGACACTGAGGTTCAAATCGCAGCTGAACCATATGGTGCAATTTTATACTTCAGTGAAAAACAAAAAATTACAGTGTCAGGTAAAAATCTTACCAAATATCAGAGTTAGAAGAAACCTCAGACATGACCTAGTCACTTGATGGTAAGGAAACTGGGGCCCTATAATTCATTTGCCCAAAGTTTCTCACGAAGAAGCCACAGATCTGAGCCTATAACCCAAGCTTTCTTATTTCAACTTACTCCATTAACCCTACCGCACTCCACAGACTCGAGTTCCTGTGCTTGGACACAGAATTAAATTGGAATTTCTGTTGTTTTCACTGTCCCCTCATCTTTTCAACCTGGTCCTATTTTGGGAATTCCGTGCCTCTGGTAGTGTCTTCTCCTTTACGTACTGCACAGTATTTCAGCGCAGTTCACTTGATGCTGGAGGGTCCCTCCCTCAACTGCTTTCCCTCTTTGTACGGTCTTCTGAATGAACTTACAATTCAGGAAATTGACAGGGAGTGTGGAAGGAGTAGAAAGACAGCAGATGGAGTGGAGAGAGGGAGGGAGTGGCGAGTCTGGAAACAGCCTGGAGGCAGCCACAACCTGGTGGCCTAAGCCCACAGACGCATTGCTTGACTTTGAAGGAGTTTATACACATATTCTCATGAATATTTTCATATGACAATAATATTGTGCAGCTACAGACCACTTGCAGTCATCTCATCACAGAGGTAATTCAGGATGGCAGGCAGCCTGAGTTTGAGCATTGGGATTACAGTTGTAATAACTCATTGTAAATAATTTACCGCAAAACTACCTGTGAGTGTTTGGTAGGCCATTTAACCTCACTAAACCTCGGTATCGTGTCTATAAAGTGAAGCACTCTTTATAGTCCTCTTCGGGTTGTCTTGAGAACCCAGTGAGTTTTTATATGTAAAGTACTTTTCAGACTATAATTTGCTATATAAATGAAGAGCCTGGCACTTGGCAGTGGAACTGTTAAGTCCTTATTCTTAGAATCCACAAGCTGGATGATTCTAGTGGGTATGTAAATGTTCAGTTACATGGATTTGTTACAGGGTGGTGATATTTAAATACCTTTATTAACACGCTTCTGTACATTATGATATATATTTTTTCTCTCCCAGTATTTTATGCATGCTCCGTTCTCTCCCCATCTCGCACCAGTCAAACCTATCCCCCAGTATGGGTTGCATAAGGTAGACAGAACAGGAGTGGGAAGTGTACAGACGTGGAGAGGGATCTCTCTGCCTTTTGCAACACTGGATACAGAGAGGGAGAGAGTACACACAAGGTCTAGGCAGAGATGGCTATGACAACCCCACACACATTTTTGGGCTCCAGCATGGCATGGAAGGAGAGAGTTACACGTCCTGCCAAGGGAAGTGGACAAACACAAGGGATGTTGTAAACCTTGTGATCTGACAACCAGGACCCAGATAGAATAAAAGATAGCTCAGAATCTCTTTGGACAATGGACAATTAGGACTGAACCAGTCAAGGTCACAGCAGGAAAGGATGGCACCCTCACAGTTGGATAATTTGAGAAGGGATTTATTTACAAAGGACCTGCTTGCAAAGGGGTGGACAGAGCATAAAGTTCAGGAACCTGGGGCTAGTAGCAGCAGCAGCAGAGCTGTTAAACATTTTTAGGCCTGAAAGGATGAGGAGAGGGCATGATTCTGGAAACCAGAAGAAAAAAGAATCATGTAGAGAAGGCTGATTCCACCTGGAAGCCAAAGAAAAGAGAACCTCATTGATATGGTCCATTTAGTTCAGGTTCCAGGGCAGGGATTGGGGTGAAGGTGGGTGTAGTATGGATCTGGAGCAGAAATATGAAAGATTTTTAGGAGAGTTACTTCAATTTCTTGGCACTCTACACATCTCTAGAACTTTGGCATAATTGTGGGGAAAGAGAGGAGCGTGGGCACAAATTGGTTAACATTGAGTTTCTACCACTACAGCAGAATGGAGACTCAAAATAGAAATTAAGCTGAGTTGTAGAAAAAGACATATGTTATACTTCTTACAAAATATAAGTTTTGGACCAAGAATTGTACCCACCTCATTTAATAAGGTGGGTTCATTATAGTATATGGATCATGTCAAGAGTCTGTAAGTCCAGTCTTATATATACCATTTACATGTGTATACACATACACACAAACACACATGCACACATTATTCACGAGTTTCATCTCCACCAAATGACAATGTAAATGACATTTCCATTGGCGTATAAAACAGAAGAAAAGTGCCAGCAGAGAGAAAGGTAGAATGAGTTGAGTACGAAATCGGTAGGAGTGCATTAAGTCAGAAATGTCAAGCAAGGAATGAGGAGACGGATTTGAAATGGCAGAGGCCACTGGCATTATGGGCTGGAGACGTCTTGAATGACAGCACACCTTTGCAGTCAGCAGCAGAGTCGCCCTTCGTCCTTGACCATGATGAGGTCGGGAGAGACAGCAGCCTGGAGCCACCCAAGGAAAAGCTAAGAAAGTGGACCTGGAGTCCCTGTAAGATTCAGCGAGAAACCTGACTTTCTAAACTCCTGTTGTCGTGTCCAGTGTACCTGCAGCCTGGCTATGCCTTTCTTCCTACAGTCATTTTCTCTTTTAACCTAGTTTGAATGGTGCTCAGTTTTGTGTGTGTCTATCATAATTTTTACAATGATTTTCTATAGCTTATTTAAATTTCTGAAACTCAATCCCTAGACTTCATGACACAGCAAATGAAATATAAAAATTCAGTCTAACTTAGTGATTATTCAGTCATTTTATGTTGTAAAATGTCACAATCAGGGTTGTTTTACTTTTACTTCTTCCTCCTGGGTTGAGGTTCTGAGGACCTTAGTCAATGGCCATTGGTGGCATTAGTAAAGAGGGAGTGTCCATTGTTAGGACTCTGTGTCACACCTGTCTTGCCTCCTTTAAGTTATAATGTGTATTATTTGGACTTAACACAGACTCTAGTGATCTGGTGAGATGTAATCACATCCTCATCTAACCTCACGTGAGACAGTCCACACCTTCTGTTGCAGGTTCCCTTGTCCCAGCTGCAAGATTCTTCCTTCCTCACCTTTCCAACTTCAAATGCACGCTTACCCTTGAAAAGTATAAAAACTCTAAATTACAGTACATGATACTGGACAAATATTTAATAGCTCTTTGGAGTAATTTGTGAAGATTAATATAGTACTCCAGAAAAGGAAAGAATCTGTCTTGAGTGTGAGTATGTGTGTGTGTGAATGAGAGTGTATGTGTTTTTATTTTTTCCGTTCTAACTAACATAATTTTCGATTTAGAGTGACCAAGGTTTAAATTCCATTTTGGCAACTTATTGACTATGTGGTATTGGGCAGTTTAGTTAAAAATATTGAATGGGTTTCCACAATTGCAAAATTAGGAAAAGAATGTATACCTCATCGAGTTTTGAAGAGATAAAAGGATCTGGAACACTGTAAGTGCTTGGTAAATGGTGCCTATTTCTATCTGATTCCATTCCATTAGTGATGTAGGTTTATTCCAGGCAAAGTGAAAGGAAAGTACTGACCATGAATTAAAATGTAGAAAAAAAATTTAAGCTATTCTTTATTCTTCTTTGTACATGCTTTTTTATTGTCTTGAAAACCACCTGAACCCAATAGGTAAACAAGATAATTTGGGTAAATATTGATGAAGGATCTCTAATCATAGCTCCTCTTCCAAAAACAGGTCAGATATAATGGAGATATCTTTAATTAATTTTGGTGTCTTATAAGATTAAATTTTATTATGTGTAAAAGTTTTGTACATCATAAAGGAGACATTATAAAAGAAAAGAATTATTCAGTAAATCTTATTTGGGCAATTATTTAGCTACTTGGAGAAAAATTCAATTTGAATTCTCATTTAACAGCATAAACCAAAATATATTTTATCAGGCTTAAAAAGGTAAATGTAGAATATCAAACCTAATTTGACTTGGTAGTAATAAAAAGTAATTATTTTTTAATTTCTGGACGGGGGAGGAAGAATTCATAAGAGAATAATAAATTCGACTATAGAAAAATATAAAAGTCCTCACTATCTGGAGTATTATGAACAAAATTTAAAGACAGAAAAACTGAAAGTTATTTAGCTACACATATGACAAAATATTATTGCAATAGTTAATGCAGTTACATATATTGATATGACACCAATATGTTGATGGGAAAAAGACATGAACAGATAATTTATTTTAAAAGTATAAATGATAAATTCCTGCTTTAAAAACATTCGTAATGTTACTAAGTTGTCAAAAAGATAAATTAAAATAAGATAACATTTTCACTTATTGAATTAGAAAGTATGAGAACAACCCCATATTGCTAAGGATCAAGCTATGTGTATAAAACTGGTGAGAATTAAAGTGATATGCCATTTTGGAGAGCACTTTGATAATATATGAAAATCTTTAAAAACGCTTATATTGTTTAACTGAAAAATCCAATCTCAGTTCATCTATGATTATAAAATATTCTAAAGTTTAAGAAAAGCTTCATTATAATAATAATCTTAATTCACTGGTTGTCTACCCTGTGGCAGATTCAACCTACATGCATTCACTTCTCACTGAAACTCCTAAGTAGCTGAGCCAGAATTTGCATTTGCATTCACTGGCTTTAAAATTTGCGTGGGCTCTACATTACTGTTTTATTCTACTCAGGGTATCTTTTATGATATAATAGTGAAAATTTAGAAATAGTTAAAGAATCTATTAATAATGTAATAGTGAAATAAACTATGATTGACTCATTCCATATAATACCATACAGCCAGAGAGGTATAGAAAATGCTTACTCTTAATCATTTTAAATAAAAGTAGTACAAACAAATTTTCTTATTCCTATGATCTTAACTATTTAAAGATAATGGATACAGAGAATGGGAAGTAATACAAGTTAATAGTAGCTACCTTTGATTTGTGGATCTATAATGATCATTTTTGTCTATAACTATACTTTTCGAGGCTTTCCAAATTTTTGCAATAAGAATGAATTACCTTATGTTCAGGAAAAGTAAATTTGAATTTAAAAATTCATGGAGGTTTTCTTCTTCTCAGGGCATAGTGGGGAATGTATTGTCCTTATTCAGTTAAATTCTTAGTAACCTACTCTGCTCACCAAAAGAAAAATGCTTGAAAGATCAACAAATCCAATGAAAAAAGGCAATTGTTCTGAGGTTAGGTCATTATTAAAATGTGTAATTAGGAAAAAATCTGTTGGCACTGTATAAACAAATAAGAATATTTGTATTAACATTGCAGAATGAAAACAGTTCTAAAAATATAGGTCCTGAAAATATAAGTCAAGGAAGAAGTTCCAAGTTATAAACCTAATAAAGAGAGTTAAGCTTCTAACATAATCGGAAAATAGTTTTTCTTATTAATGACATGCCCTATTAAATATATATGGCATTTAGGAAATTAAATATCTTGACAAATTGTTTGAAAATATTTTTCATAGGTACCAAAACAAGGAAAATATTTTTTAGCTGCTATTATTAAACCCTCTCAAACTGATTTTTTTTTTTTTAAAGACATTCCTGGAGAAAAAAGCGCCATCTCTTTGAGCCACATCTAGCCTTAGAAAATAAGCTTTATCATAACACATGTAGGACAAAAGTAGTGATTTTGTATTTATTCTTATTTTCATGGTACAATCCTCTTACTTCCATAATTAACACTGTAACGATTTGATTATGATCAGTTTGTGGGATTATTAACCACTCTTGGTTTCTTCTCACCTCATTAACTAGCAAACTAGGCACAGACTGTTGATAATAACCAGTTTCTCATGGACTGTTGCTCAGTATTACCAAATCTTTTTACTTTTATGAAACTATTTCCATTAGAAAATGAATAGTTTTTCTATATTTTTCTTTTTTAGCACGTCAGTATGACATCAAAGTAAATAAGTCTTTATCACCTAGTTACCAATTATTTTTTGCAGGAAGCAGCGGCACCCATTCAATGTTTCAATTAGTGTCAGATTAAAAGTTGTTTTTTTAAATCAATTTCCTAAGTAAGCGAACTAGTTTTGATAAAATGGCACTGCTCAATTCACCTAGTATCTTGCTAACAAGACTGTCAGAAAAAACAAGTTGGAATTTTAAAAGTAATAGTGGTAGCTTGGCTCTTCTTGTTCAGGGATTATAATATGAATTTGATTGAATTTGGGCAAGTTGTGATTAGGGAGGCAGACCAAATTTAGCCCCTTTGAAGTGTACTTGTTCTCAGGTGCCTGGTAAATTTTCTGATTTGAATGAACTGGAGTCTACCAGCATTGCCTCTTTTTTTTTGTTTATCTAAAAAATATATAAATGTAATTGATATTTATTTCCTGTGAATCCCTCAAATTATTTCCCTTTTCCCATTTTTCTAGTGGATTATCTTTTTCTTTTTGTTTGTAAAAACTTTCAATATAATGCAGCTATTAATTTTTACAATTCAAATTTCAAATACTTTCTCTTAGTTGCTTTATGTATTTTTAATTTGTTTAATTGACAAATATTGTATATACTTGTCATGTACAACATGCTGTTTTGAAACATTCTGAATGGCTAAATCAAACTAATTAATATATGCATTACTTCTCATAATTTTTTGGGGGGTGAGAACATTTAAAATCTATGCTTTTACCAATTTTCAACAAAATTATACATTGTTAATAACTATAGTCATCAGGTTGTACAATAGATCTTTTGAACTTATTCCTTCTATCTAACTAAAATTTTGATCCTCTGGGCAGCATCTCCCCACCTCTCCCCATCTCTAGCCCCTGGTAACCACTGTTCTACTCTCTACTTTTATGAATCGCACTATTTAGATTCCACATATAAATGCGATCATGCAGTATTTGTCTTTCTGTGCCTGGCTTATTTCACTTAGCATAATGTCCTTCAGATTCATCCATGTTATTGCAAATGGCAGATTACCTGCTTTTTCAAGGCTGAGGAGTATTCTACTGTGTATATATATCAAATTTTCTTTACTCATCCGCTGATAGACACGTAGATTGATTCCATATCTTGGCTATTGTAAATAATGCTGCAATGAACATGGGAGGGCAGATATCTCTTCAACATACTGATTTCAATTCCTTTTGCTATATACTCAGAAGTGGGATTCCTGGATCATATGGTAGATCTATTTTCAGTTTGTTGAGGAACCTTTCATAATGACTGTACTAATTTACGTTCTTGCCAACAGTGCACAAGAGTTCCCTTTTATTCACATCTTTATCAATACTTGTTGTTCTTTATCTTTTTGATCATAGTCATTCTAACAGAAGTGAGGGGATATCTCATTGTGGTTTTATTTTCATTTCACTGATGATTATAGATGTCGAACATTTTTTTCATATATCTACTGGCTATTTGTATGTCTTCTTTTGAGAAATGTCTATTCAGATCTTTTACTGATTTTAAAATTAGGTTATTTATTTTCTTACTATTGAGTTGTGTGAGTTCTTTATATATTGTGGATATTAACTCCTTACCAGATATATGGTTTGCAAATATTTTCGTCCATCCTGCAGATTGACTCTTTACTCTACTGATTGTTTCCTTGGCTGTGCAGAGGTTTTTAATTTGATGTAATCCCACTTATCTATTTTTGCTTTTGTTGCCTATTTGGGTTTATATCAAAAAGTCATTGCCCTGACCAATGTTATGGAGCTTTCCCACTATGTTTTCTTCTAGCATTTTTGTAGTATTAATATTACATTTAAGTCTTTAATCAATTTTGAGCTGATTTTTGTATATGGTGTAAGATAAGGGTCTAATTTCATTCTTCTGTATATGGATATCCAGTTGTCCCAACACTATTTATTGTCCTTTCCCCATTGTGTAATCTTGGCACCTTTGTGCAAAATCACTGACCACAAATGTGTGGATTAATTTTTAGGTTCTCTATTCTATTGAATTGGTCTATGTGCCTATTTTTATACCAGTACCATGTTGTTTTGATTACTATAACTTTATATTATATTTTAAAATCAGGTAGTGTGATGCTTCCAGATTTGTTCTCTTTGCTCAAGATTGTTTTGGCTATTTAGGGTCTTTGTGTTTCCATATAAATTTTAGGATTGTTTATTCAATTTCTATGAAAAATGTTATTTGAATTTTGATAAGGATCATATTGAATCTCTAAATTGCTTTGGATAGTATGGACATTTTAACAATATTAATTCTTCTAATCCATGAACATGAAATGTCTTTTTATTTATTTGTGTCTTCTTCAATTTCTTTCAGCAATGTTTTATAATTATTGGTACATGAGTCTTTTACTTCCTTTGTTAAAATTATTATTATTAGTGTAGATAGGTTTCTACACTATTGCACTAGCCCACACTCAACCTTTATCAATCCTTTCAGATTCAGCTGTTTTCTTTTTACCCAAGCACATGGTGGCCAGTGCTTTTTACTCCCATGCTTTTCCCCTTGTGAGCCAGTCCATGGGTGCTGGATTTAATTCAATTTTATTCAAATGTAAAATAAAATGAAAAGCAATTCAACAAAGTATTATTTCTTGTATGACAATTCCTGTGGATTCTATTTGGGGGCAGCAGTGGAAGGAAAAATGTTTGAGGAGACCCAAAGTCTGAATCCAGTGAGACCTGGTTCTCAAACTGCCTCCCACGGAACACTGGGACGTTGCTATAAAATTTAATTGAGTGGATATTTTCTCAAATATTCAGAAAATATTTAAGTTCATAGATAGAATTTTCTGAATTCTAAATTTTTACCTCATAATTTGCTATTATTGTAAAATCTTGTTAATTGCTGCTGGTTGTTTGCTCAGTGGTACATGCAGCCAAATAGACAATGAACGTACAAATGGCAAATTGGACAGCTAATCTAGCCTTTTCATCCCATCATAAGGTAAATGGATTTATCTTATATAGTTTTAACTTGATAAAATATGTTTTTCTGAAAACTTTTGTGTGTTCTGGGAGTGTGGAGACCTGTATCATTTTAGAGACACTAAAAAATTTTTGCATTGCCTTCAGAAACTCTGAGTAGTTCTGTGAACAAAATCCTACAAAGCCAAGGGCATGATGTGGCCAAAATTTAGGGTCAGCAAGAGGTCTTAGATTTCAATCTTGTGTTATTTCTGTTACGGTGAAAATTTTTGCTGTAGTGGCTCATGTTATTTCAAGTCATTTGAAAAGCCAAGATTTCAGCAAAGTCTATTGAAGAAAAAGTCTGTTGAAGTCTATTGAAAGTCTATTGAAGTCTACCTGAAGGGAAAACATGTTGAACCTAAATACAAAGCTTATATCCAATCATGAGGGGAGGGTTCAACAGACCTTAATTCATGACAATTTTTGTCTTGTAAAGGGATATGGGAAGGCTTCCAGGACTGATTTGAAAATAGTTGAAATGGATTTTGTAGAATTTTTAACTTTTGTAAAATTTAACAAATGAATAATAATTCTACAAGGTATAGAGTGTCAGTGTTTATTGGAGTTGAAGAAATTCTGGGACATAAGTTTCTCCTCCAAATATGGAGTCTATTTATTTATTGCTTTAATTTTTTATTTTTAATTATTATGGGTACACGGTAATTGTATATATTTATAGGGTACATGTGATGTTTTCATGCAGGCATACATTGTGTATTAAATAAGTGTAATTGGGGTACCCATCACTTCAGGCATTTATCATTTCTTTGTGATAGCAACATTCGAATTCCACCCTTTTAATTATTTTAAAGTATACTGTAACTTATTTTTGATTATGGTCACTTTGTTGTGTTATCAAATATTGTTCATTCTATCTAAATATCTAACTATACTTTTTAACCCATTAACAATCCCCACTTTACCCTTTTCTCCCTATTACCCTTTCCAGCCTCTTGCAACCATCATTCTACTCTCTGTCTCTATGAGATCAATTGTTTTTAATATTTAGCTCCCACATATGATTGACAACATGCAAGACTCGTCTTTCTGTGTTTAGCTTATTTCATTTAATATAATATTCTTCAGTTTCATCCATGTTGTTGCAAATGTCAGAATTTCATTCTTTTTTCCATCTATATAAATGTACCATTGTGAATATGTACCACAGTTCTTTATCTATTCATTTGTTGATGGACGCTTAAATTGATTCCAAATCTTGGCTATTGTGAAAAGTGCTGCTATAAACATGGGAGTGCAGATATCTTTTTGATTTACTGGTTTTCTTTCTTTTGAATATATACCCAACAGTGGTATTGCTGGTTCATATGGTAGTTCTATTTTTAGTTTTTTGAGTAATCTCTATAATGTTTTCCATAGTGGTTGCTCTAATTTATATTCCGACCAACTGTGTACAAGGGTTCCCCTTTTTCCACATCCTCACCAGTATTCCTTTTTGCCTTTCTTTTTGATAAAAGCCATTTTAACTGGAATGAGATGATATCTCATTTTATATTTTATTTCTGCCTATTATGGGGGTACAAATGTTTACATTATGTATGTTGTCCTTGCCCACCCCCTCACCCCCTAAGTCAGAGCTTCAAGCATGTCCATCCCCCAGATGGTGCGCATCGCACTCATTATGTATGTATATACCCATTCCCTCCTCCCCCCTCCCATCTGCCCGATGCCTGATAAATGGTATTCCTATATGTGCACTTAGGTGTTGATCAGTGAAACCAATTTGCTGGTGAGTACATGTGGTGCTTATTTTTCCATTCTTGGGATACTTCACTTAGTAGAATGGGTTCCAGCTCTATCCAGGAGAATACGAGAGGTGATATATCACCATTGTTTCTTATAGCTGAATAGTACTCCATGGTATACATATACCACATTTTGTTAATCCACTCATGTATTGATGGACACTTGGGCTGTTTCCACATCTTTGCAATTGTGAATTGTGCCACTATAAACATTCAGGTGCAAATGTCTTTTTATATAATGTCTTTTGTTCTCTGCCCAGGAATGGGATTGTTGGATCAAATGGTAGATCTACTTGTATCTCTTTAATGTATCTCCATATTGCTTTCCACAAAGGTTGCACTAGTTTGCAGTCCCACCAGCAGTGTATGAGTGTTCCTATCTCTCGGCATCCATGCCAACATTTGTTGTTTTGGGACTTTTTGATAAAGGCCATTCACACTGGAGATAAGTGATATCTCATTGTAGTTTTGATTTGCATTTC